>CM048744.1:462295317-462487817 GCA_026315105.1 Locusta migratoria
GGAGATTAATGAGGAGGAGAGAAAGGCTAGGAAAGTACAGCAAGGAGAGAAAGACAGAAGTAAAGGTTAGGAAAGGAAGAAACCAAGGAAAAAGAGAGACTAGGACAGGAAACCACCTTGACTCACAAAAGACACCCGCCTCCGGGCGAAGGCATGAACCGCAAGGGAAAGTGAAGCAGCCTGGGGCGGAAAAAAGGCTGCGTCAGCTCGGGGCCCCGTGTGCGCCACACACGTACCCACGAAAGAGCTGTGGGCCCCCTGGGGGGTTAACTAACCTAAGGACAACACATACACCCACACCCGAGGAGGGGGACTCAAACCCCCGATGGCGAACGGGCATGCACATCACAGCATGGCACTCCTGTACGCATGGCTAATCCGCCACTGCATCAAGAAATTCTTTGCAAGTACAAACTGCTGGAAATAAAGTTTGTCAAATTCAGACAATGCAAAATCATGTACAAAATCATATGACTGGAACACACTACAGTTCTATGCTCATAGACCAGAGTTATACATCCAGGTTGTATATACAGGGTGTCCCAGTTATCTTTCCCACAACTATTGTAAAACGACTTTCACTGGTATCAATGTAAGGCAGGGGCTCATGAATGTAAACACTTCAAAGCATTCTAAAACAACACCCATTATTATTTGATTCGCAATCTATAGCATGACAAATCACATGAACAATGGCGATGATTGCATCGCAATACTCCAATTAGATCGAGATACTGCAAAGCGAAGTTGATGGTTGAAATACACAAAACATGCAGCTAGAGCACATCCTGAGACTCAGGCAAGAAGAGGTCTGAAATGAATAATACAGTTTGCTGCCATCCTGCAGCAGGGGTTTATTTAGTCACAAAGTTAACTTTGCTAACTGTTAATATGTTACTAAAAAAGGTAACGTTGTTAAACATTAAAACTTTACTTCATTGAAGATCTATCAGAAGTTACAGTTAATCATTAATTCGTAATAGTTAACTTCATGTTGTTGGTTTTAGTGAAATGAGCAAGTCGATCAAAAGTTTTGCTGTTGCTAAATAAAAATGTTTTGGTTTGGGAAATTCAGGTAGGATATAGAAAATAAATAAAGAAACAGTTTAATCATTTAGTTTTATTATTATTTAATTATCAATGTTACATTTATCTAAAGTGTTAAATGACAAATTGTTTCAAACAAATGTTTCCGAACATCATTAGGTATTAAACATAAGGAGAGTCATTGAATTAAAATTTGTGTTGTGGGTGGGATTCGAACCCGGGACCTCCTACATTCTAGGTAGGCATTTTAGACCGCTAAGCTAACACAGCATTGCAGACAATACAATTACATGGATTATTCCCATTCACGTTCTTTGCTAGGGTGCTATTCCAATAATTCCTTGGCAATTTGATACGCATTTCATAGGGAACATTGAGGCAGAATTTAAGTATGTGGTGTGGAGGGAGACGTGCTTTAAGACAGTCTGTGTAGTCGCTTTGTCTGCTATGCTGTGTTAGCTGAGTGGTCTAAAATGCCTACCTAGTAAGTAGGAGGTCCCAGGTTTGAATCCCGGCCCCAGCACATATTTAAATTAAATGCCTCTCATTTTGTTTAATACCTTTGGTATAATGAGACAATGTTGGCTCAAGAAAATGTATTATTGTTGATACTTACATCATTAGATAGTTCTTGCTAAGGGTACATGTTTTGTGTGTCCTCAGAGAAGTATGAGATACAAGATAGAGGTTAATTTTATTCATATGACATTCTACAGCTATTCACAAATTTGTCACACTGTTCTATTGTATCTCCAATATTAGTAGCTATGTAACTAATAAATTGTACATAATATCTCTAATTAAAATATTTCATCAAAGATTATAGAGGAAAAACTCCTGGCAGAAAAAAAACATATAAAAAGTAGATGAGGTTTACTTACCAGGCGAAGGAACACAGGTATGTGACAGTAACATAAATAAAACACACACACACACACACACACACACACACACACACACACACACTAATGCTAGCTATCACAACCATTTGTTGCTTTTTCAGGCAAAGAGCAGGGAAGAAGAGGGGAAAAGGAAAGGATGTGGGTTTAAAGGAGCAGGTGAGGAGTCATTCCAATCCCGGGAGAGGAAAGACTTACTTTTGGGGAAAAAGGATAGGTAAACAAACACACACACACCCACACACATATACACATGCACACACACCAGGGCAGACATATGCAAAATGCAAAGAAGCTGGACAGAGCTTCCAGTCGAGGCAGAGGCTCTGTCCAGAGACTGGAGGCAAAGATGTTGTAGAATGGTGGGGAGGGGGGAATTTAAAACTAACGAAGGTTGAGACCAGGTGGGCAATGAGAAGAGAGAATATGTTGAAGGGCATGTTCCTATCTCCAGAGATCTGAAAGGTTGGTGCCAGTGGGAAGATCCACATAACCCGGACGGTGTAACACTGTGCTAAGATATGCTGGCCATGCACCAAGGCATGTTTAAGCCACTGGGTGATCCTCATTACCAAAAAACACTGTCTGCCTGTGTCCGTTCATGCAAATGGACAGTTTGTTGCTGGTCATTCCCACATAGAAGGCCTCACAGAGCAGGCATGTCAGGTGGTAAATCACATGGGTGCTGTCACAAGTGGCTCTGCCCTTAATTGTGAACAACTTCCGGGTTACAGGACTGGAATAAGTGGTGGTGGGAGGATGCATATGGCATGTTTTACACCGGGGGCAGTTACATGGGTAGGAGCCAGAGGGTAGGGAAGGTGGTTTGGGAATTTCATAGGGATGGACTAGGAGGTTACAAAAGTTAGGTGGGCAGCAGAAAGACACTCTCGGTGGAGTGGAAAAGATGTCATGAAGGATGGATCTCATTTCGGGACAAGATTAAGGAAGTCGTATCCTTGCTGATGAGCCACATTTAGAGTCCGCTCCAGTCCTGGAAAGTAACCGGTGACAAGAGGGGCACTTTTAGGGTCCCTCAGTGGGAGGTTCTCGGTTTGGGGGGAAGAAAAAGTGGCCCTGGATATTTGCTTTTGTACCAGATCAGGAGGGTAGTTGTGGGATCTGAAAGCTGTCATAAGGTTATTGGTGTACTGGTTCAGGGATTCAGGACTGGAGCAGACTTGTTTGCCACGAAAACCTAAGCTGTAGGGAAGGGGCCATTTGATATGGAATGGATAGCAGCAGTCATAAAGGAGGCACTGTTGTTTGTTGGTTGGTTTGATGTGGACAGATGTGTGAAGCTGGCCATTGGATAAATGGAGGTCAACATAAAGGAAAGTGGCATGGGATTTGGAATAGGACCAGGTGAATCTGATGGAACCATAGGAGTCGAGGTTGGAGAGGTAATTCTGGAGTTCCTCTTCACTGTGAGTACAGATCATGGAATATCATCAATAAATCTATACTCCACACCAAATATTCACTTTCCACGTATGCTGATGCTCTACCTGTTGGAGCCATTGTGGACTGTTTATGGATCAATAATACATATTCCTCGCATTGACAATGCTGTTGTTGGAGAATGATACCTCATCGGTAAAGAGAAAATATGCGAAATATGCGAAAAAAGATTAGTCAGAAGTTTTGCTGAGCCCATCAACAATATGTTAAACTATCGCTGAAGTCATTTCCTTGAAGATCTTCGTGTAAATGAACATGGTAAGGATGGAATTTATGACGTTGCAGAATGCGCTGTGCATATGATTTCAAACCAACAATGTCATGTTCTATTTGACGTCTGATGATTTGAGAATTCACAGCTACAGCGGTGAGGACAGCTACTTCAGCACATTCATCTATACTTGTTCTATGACAATGTTTAGGTCTTGGATTTAAACTTCCCGTTTTAAGTTGACGAGACATGAGATGACATAACATCTAGTGTGAAGGCGATGGCTTGTCAGGGAATCGTCTTCTGTACAGTAGTTGTGCCTGAACAGAATTTCACCCGCCTACAACAGGTACAGTAAGGTATGTAGAGTAGAGTACAAGATAGATAAATTAACATAATAATCATAATGTTCTCTAACATTACTAAAAATAGACACGCATTCTAATAACATATTGCCCATCAATGTACTTTCTCCATAGATGGGCAGCATTCCTATCTCATATTCATGCATATACATCATATGGTATAATGTTACACAACACAAAGTGTATTCACATTGTGTACTACCTCCATGTCTGTAGATTACTCTGATGCATGTCTACACTGGTAAGCAGTGTACTGCATGCTAAAGCAACAACAAATGGGATGATCGAAGGGAGTGGAGTGCAGGTATTTACATGGGTCAGAAATAATGAACAAGGCAAAGTGGCAATGCAGCAGTACAGGGAACTAAGTTAGCCACATGATTAGGTACAGCCATGCACTGGATGAATGAGTGCATGGTGGGCAGCATGTAAAAGGCTAAAAGCATTCCACTTATACAAATGCTAGAATACATGCTAGTACAGCTTCCCCCTGCCCGTTTCTCAGGTGTAAACATGCCAGTGCTGCCGCCACTACGTTCGGTAAGTAATGTGTGCAAACAAGGCAGTAAACACACGATTTCTTCATAATTTGTGTACTCTTTATCATTTGCATATCTATGTTTTATTAACACAAATGGTACTGTGTGATACATTGTCCGATAGCTCTTGGACAGGGAAAGTGCATACATGTATAACATGTACATGGTTCCATATAAAAAAACAATTACCCTCTAACCCATCTCTCTTAAATCTTCGGGGGACACACAAAATGTGAACCCTCAACAAGGATTAACTAATGATGTTAGGAAACATTTCATTGAAACAATGTGTCATTTAACACATTAGATAAACGTTATTTTGGTCAATATAAAATTATTTCCAGTCCATGGTGTACAGCAATCAGTGATGATAAATATTCCTTCAGTAAAAAAGCCGTTGATTGCAAATTGTTTTATTCCTTATTTAATGATGCAGATAATCTGAAGATGTCCTGCTAAAGGGCGAAACACATAATTAAATAAGGAATAAAATAATTTGCAATCAATATGGTTTTTTACTGAAGAAATATTTATCTTGGTTGTGTAGGATAAATAAGACAACCTGATTGGTGTACACCAATCAGTACTGTTTCATAGATACATAAAACATGCAAAAGGAAAACCATTATGTGCATATGAGTGTTAGTGGCAGCAAACCTTATTATACATTTTGGACATCTTGATAAGCATTAAAGTGGGACTACACACGTCAATCACATCGCAATCTCGCACGGGGTTCATGCCTGAGTCTCAAGATGTGCGTCAGGCACACGTTTCGCATATTCCAAGTGTCAACTTTGCTTTTCAATATCTAGGGATGTAATCCGAGTATTGCAATGCAATCAATGACAGTGTTTATGTGATCTGTCATGGTACAGATTGCTGCTGAAATAATATAGCCTGTCCATTAAAAAAAATAAGTTTGTGGTAAAAATCACATTTGCTTTTTGTTTTAGAATGTTTCAAAATCTTTACATTCATGAGCTCCTGTCTTACATTGATACTGGGGAAAGTCGTTTTACAACAGCTGCTGTTGTAACATAGATATTTGGGTGAGTAAGATAACTGGGACATCCTGTATATCACTGATCAAACTTACATCAAATACACCCATTAATTTAAATGGAACTTTATTTCTTAAAAACAGTTGTGGAGATAAAGGTTTCTTATATTGCCTTCCAGAAGCATTAGGTGAAGAAGACCGATTTTGCACGGGTTGGCGGCACCACTATGTGGGAATGCTCATCAAGAACATATGAAGGTGACCGAAAGTTAACTTAAGAAGGTAAATGCTAAAAAACATTTTTTTTTTTTTTTTAATAACGAAGTTAACATAGTGTTTCGGCAGATCGACTAGTTCTGTTCTGCAGTGCTGTGTACACTGGTTACTCACTAAGGAACTAGCTAGGGACTTTACAATATCAAGCATTGCTGCTAATGGAAGAAAATGGAAACAGGTGGGTCCATTCCTGCGATAAGTAATACTGATAATTGAATTAAAGGTAAAAAATGAGAGATGATCATTAATGTTTAAAATATCCTTTACTGTTTTCTGTTTGACTAATTGCATTGCTACCAAGGTTAGTTCTGCTCTGCTCGACAAAATGTTCAAAGCTGCATTCACAAAATATGCAATACATCATTAATATCTTTGGATTCACTGACATTGTGCAAAGGTTTGGTGTCAAATGAAAATATAAGACTTTTTGGTCTCATAATTTCATTAGGTTGTCAAATTTTTCTTTTCGCCAAATGTTCCATCTGTTGCATTTGTTTGAATCTTTGAATATTACATACACATATGTATATATCTGATCTGTTTACAACTATCAAACAAAGGCAATACCTTGAAGGATTCAACATTATTTAGTAAAGGATAGGTTGCTACTCACCAGAGAGACACCCCATGAGCTGTAGAAAGGAACACACAACAGAAAAACAAAAAATAAAGCTTTGGCTGTTAAGCCTTCGTCTGACAGAGAGAATACATGCATGTATGCGCGCCCGCCCACCAACCCACACACACATGGACGCTCGTTTTCTATGGCAGACAAAGGCTTAGTAGCTGAAAACTTCATTTATTTATTTATTTTGCTGTTATGTGTGTCTTTCTGTGGCTCACTGGGTGACTCTGTGGTGAGTAGCAACCAATCCTTTCTAAATTACTGTTTACAACTATCTCACTTTACTGCCTGAAATCTTTGTATATTTTGAGGACTAGCTAGAATATCACAGATTCATTGAAATTAGTCACTTACTTAATTCATGAAAAACACAACAATAAATCACACTATGAATTATTATATCCAATTTTAAAAAACAGCAGCAAAATGAAATCAAGATAGTTTCTAAGTTCGAAATAATCTTAACATGCAATAACATTGATCATGCCAATAATTTTCAAGATTGTTTCATTTCAGAATTTATCAAGACTATGCAAATTATTACTAAGACTTGTTTCAATATTCAGAGAGGAGGTATGAGCATCTCTTACATGATGCACTGAAATTATTTCAAGATCCATCAATTCAATATAGAGAATAATATGGTGAAGAGAAAAACAAAGGTAGAGCTCATGCAACAAATTGTGGCCCGTGCGCAGAAATGCTTTCCCAACTTGTCCACAAGGTGAGTTCATTCCTTTCTTTCTGAGGGGCGGCCACCTCAGCTGCGTGTTGCCTACGGCCCTATCCACATGAGTCTACTCTAGTCACCAAGCGACTGAGATACTGTGTGACCAAGAGACACAGCAAATGTAGTTAAATGGGGTTATTCACATGGTGATACTTGATTAGTAGCGGTGCAGAGTCGCCGCGACTCTGATACTAGGAGACTCGACATGCTGGTCGTGGAGTCTCCCAGTCTCTTGGTTGCGTTTGTACTATTTTGTTGCACAAAGTATGAAAAAGTATTTAATTTGAAATTTGAGGTACAAAATGTTTGCTAGCTTCCTGATGAGTTATAGACGTGAAACATTCAATAGCTCAAAATATACTGAAACTGTTTGTTATCAGGCGTTTTGCCAAGGGCACTTTTTGTACTACTGTTATTCCTCTCTTTGCTCGTTGCTGTCACAAATGTTTTGTGATAAAAATGTTTAATGGAAAACTCCATATGAGCTCCAATCTAAAAAAAATCTCACGCTCTAGACAAATACTAGAATATAGTTCTTTTATTTAAAAGAAAAAAAAATAATATAAGTTTTTAAAAATCAAATAAAAATTATAATTTCTCCTAATCCATAACAAATTCCTAACCCCATACTGATAGACTTACAAATTTGTGCTTGAACAGTTTAAAACAAAAAATGTGGGGTGCATGGAATAGATAATATAGTAGGAGGTAGCTGTTGATTAGAATAATCAACAACAGTTCATATTGTTTGTAGTGCAACAAAATCGCAAGTGACTTGGTGAAGTATTCATATCTCAGTTATCTAATGCATGTGCCCCACACATATTGAGCTAGATATTAATAATTCACAAATACAAATTTTCGGGCCCATCTGCAAGTACTGGCGGTAATAATAAAACTATTATAATACCATTATCTATGCTAGAGTCACTAGATATTGTACTAAAGGCAGCAGGGTACACAAAAAGGGCACTTCTGTCACCCCAACCAATGGAATTGATTTTAATTGCTTTTCACATTGCAATCAACTTGGCAGTATCGGCGACTAGAGTCATGCCTGTATGAATGTGATGGGTTACTCGAGTAGTACAGTGTCCAAGTCTCCTAGTTGTCAGGTAACTGGAGACACGATTTGCATATCACCATGTGAATAGGGCCTACTGGTCATGGGGCACAGTTGGCAGCCTGCTGACAGATGAAGCATACGGTTTTGGCAGGCATGATGCAAATGAGGCGGCCACACCTCCGAAACAATGGAATAGACTCACCCTGTGCACAACTCGAGAATGAAATTCTGTGCACGGGCCACGAGTTCTTACATGAGCTCTACCATAGGACCTTATGGTAATAACACTTAGGCTTGAGTCATGCTAGTAGCACTGTTGGGGAAACAAACAGCATTCTTAGTATGTATGAAGTGTACTGAGTAAATGGTGGAAATTCCCATAATCACAGCTGTACACATAAGTCATAATCAATAGCATTCATTTCTAGAAATTATCTGCAAGCAATAGCAAATTATACGCAATTATCTAGACAATATATTGCAGAGTTTTCACAATTATAGTTCCCATTTTACACTGTATTAGCATCTACGGCTAAAAATTGAAAGTACTGTATTATTCAATGCAGAGCCAAATGAGGAGTCTGAAATTTCTTTGGTCCAGTTTTCTGTTCTTAAGTTTTTCTTTCAGTGTTATTGTTCTGCCAAGTAATTAAGGGAACAGTCAACACTAAATTTTGATAACTGCATTATATAAGTAATTAAACTGTTCAATGTACTTGTGAAACAGATTCAATAACTAATACTGATCTGTCAACACACATTCGCTTTTCTTTTTGTTATTGTACTCCTCAAAATTTGTATACTGCTTCAGAAATATCTTTGATTTGAAATAGTAATTTTTGCTCTTGTAGCTGAGAGATATGCAACACTAATTTCAGTATAGTACTTGAGAGAAATTTCTCACTACTTCAGTTTCAAATAGCTGGGGGGGGGGGGGGGGGGGGGGAGGGAAGGATAATTCTAATGAAACTAATATCAAACTGAACCTTACTTACCAACACCTATTGTCCCATTGAGACCTAAACGTGTCGTTATCCTCTTCAAAGATGCAAGTATTTCAGGACCCCTTTCAAACTTCCTTTTCTGTAGTACTGAAGCTGGATTCTTATCAACTTGAGTACGCCAACGATCACATAATTTGTAAAACTATAACATAAAGATTAATACATTTAACAAGTGAAATGTTGTCTTGGTATGTTTGATTGCTAGAAAGATTAGTGACTGTACCCTAAGCACTGGATCCTTAGCAAGTGGCTCAGGAAACCATACTTGTAGACTGTCGCTACGTCCAAACAGCCCTATGGTAAAATATCGAGCACTTTCACCAGTTCGCTGAGTTGCTGTGTATTGAAACTGGAACAAGAAAAGAAACAGTAAACACCATGAAGCAAAAAAACAAATAGCACTACTTCTAACTGAAGTGCATAACACATCTCTCTGCACAATACTCTACCAATTTGTCTATCATTTCTATAAACCTAATGTATAATGAAATATTATGAACTCCATAAAACTAAATACAAAGTTCTCTCTTTCAGTATCTCATGAGAGGCAAAAAGACTGCCCAGACATAAAGAACAGTGCACCGCATGCCCAGGTTCAGAAGTGTCAGTGTTACCAGTTGTAGCAATAAACATTAATTAGAGAATATCAAACTGATTTTGCACTATTTGCAAAAAACAGTATTTAAAGTATCAAACAACGGAAATTCCAGGAAGGATTCAACAACATTTTCCTAAAGGAAAAAGTCTGTGTGAGTATGTCTTTCTGACCAACGAAGGCCATAATGGCCGAAAGCTATCGAGTTGTTTTCAGTACTTAAAGTATAGCTGATAGGAGAATGTGTAAATGGCTTGGGAGAAAATCCGGCAATTTTTTATTATTACTTTTCTTTATTTATCTGTTGTTCTTTTATACATCCTGTGATAGAATCAAGTGGATACACCATATTATTATTATTATTATTATTATTATTATTATTATTATTATTATGCTGTAAAGTTACTGTTTACACTCTCAACATAATGACTAGAATATGTATCTGTCAATTGTAGTGGCAACTTACAATTCCATCAGTAATGGACTATCCCCATATGAAGTGGTGTATAGGAGAAAGATGCCATCACCATTTGATATGGTTAGGCCACAAAAATGGCAGGACAGAGTGTCATTTCATAAGTTTGGCAAAACTTTAAGAGATACATGAAGGTGTTTACAAAGAGCAATACAAAAATCCTGAAATTACAAGAGGCGGCAGTGAAACGCATGTAGAGATTAACACATTATAACCTTGGGCTCTGGGTGACATTGTCAACCCCATGTACCCCAAATGGTAAGACATTTACATCCACCAATCCACATAAAGAGCCCCATGATTTAATTAAAATACTAATTGCATGAAATATCGATCATTTGAAATGGAACATACTGTGTGCTGACATTTAATTTTTCCATCAAACAATCCACATAAAGAGCCCCATGATTTAATTAAAATACTAATTGCATGAAATATCGATCATTTGAAATGGAACATACTGTGTGCTGACATTTAATTTTTCCATCAGAACATGGCTTTCTCACTCAGCACTCATAAACAAAAACCCACTTGGGCTCACTTTGTCCCAGCATGTCGCATGATCACTCCCAACATCGCCATGTCACAACATGTAAGTACAGTATGCTAACTGTGATGTCAATTTTTATCCAAAACATGTACTTCCACTACCATTTGATCAACACATCTGCATTTCCATACTGTGTTACACTGCAATGTTGTGACAAATTTGGAGCTCAATCGGTAAAGAACTTATTGGGATTTTAAAACTGAAACAAATTAACACAACATTTTTACATATAAACATGCTGCTGTATTAATGTGAGATGTGCTCTCATTATGGGAGATGCATATTTTATAAATTAGGCATTCCACAAGATCTGTAGATGTCAGATTGTCTGTTGAAACCACCTTTGTGAAAATAAATGAAATTATAAAATAAAACACAATCCTGGCAAAAAAATATTATTTATTCTAGTAGGCCTACATACATAAATTGTAAAGATTTGGTAGGTTGCACCTTGAAAGAAACTCAGCATTTGTTAAACCATTTAATGATCTGTTATTGATATCCTTAAGGTCATACATTATAAAGGTTGAATATACTTCAAGTATTGGTGCTTTCGATCACTGTAGATGCTTAATTTAGTAATGTAGAAATTCATTTAATTAACAAAATGTTATTACTGTTCAAATAACAAAACTATTAAAAACTGCAAGTGTTCGAGGAAAGGAACTAAATCATGAATTGACAAAATAGTGTGCACACTCACTGTGGGTCAATGTTTATGCTAGTGTGCGCTGTCAGAGTGCACGAAATGATGAAAGGAAATTGGCAGCGTTGCACACAATGTATCTTTCCCCCCCCCCCCCCCCCCCACCCCTTCTCTCTCTCTCTCTCTCTCTCTCTCTCTGTCTCTCTGTCTCTGCTCGCTGCACCCGCCTTCGTAGCTACTCTGAACTCTAGTAGCAATGAAAATACATTATTTCATAAATCAAGCTGAGCATTTCACTTTCTGTTGTGGAACAGTTCTACTCCTCCATAGTGAGTTTTCATGAAGCATTAGCCATATGATGTTCTCCAGCATGAAACCCTTCACTCGAAACACACACCAATGTGTGATTGGGCAAGGGACATAACAGCAAACATTATTTGAGATAAAATGAAAATTGAACTTGGTATCATAGCTTTCTTCAATCCCCCAAATGCAGCTTGGCATTCCTCCATCCATTCAAACTCCACATGCTTCCCAGTAGGAGAGCAATCAATTGTACCATGTCTGTAAATCTGTACACAAATTTTCTATACTGTAGCAATATTCTCAGTGTCCCACATACGGACACTGTGCAAATTAATATTCCCATTTGTGTGAAGTGGAGCTTCATCACTAAACTCTACCTACAAAATGAACAAATCATTTGAAGGAAGGAAGCTTACAGTTTAACATTCCGTTGACAATGTGGTGACTAGAGACAGAGCCCTTGTTCAGTTATTTGGGTAAGGTTGGGAAAGGAAATTGACTGTGCCCTTTCAAAGTAACCATTCTGGGATTTGCCTGTAGTGATGTAATTTTGTAGATTTTTTCCCAGCGTAATAATTGTTGATGTTCTTCACGGATTTGTAGCCAGATTACAATGTCCTTCTGACACGATATTTCACTGGTCCATCTGACCGCCATCTTCAGGTGCGATTGGTGCACAATCATGCCCGAACTCAGGAGATATCGGATACGGTGGCTCATTTAAACCACAGGAAAAGGCCAGTGCATGTGCACGAGAAGCAAAAGGAATACCCTCTGGGAAGCGAAGAGTATTGCAGTGCCAAGAGCAGTAGAAGTTTGCCACAGTGATCAATCGTAAACTAAGAAAGAGCTGGTCAAAAACTGGACCCTGTATAAGTTGCCCAAAATGATCAATTGTAAATTAAGAGAGAGGTGGTTGAAAACTAGATTGTTGTTGTTTAATATTTTATAAATTAGGATTCCACATTTTGCTTCATGGAAATCCTGTTTTGCTCTAGTGATTTAGAGAAATTGAAGCACTGTCCTCCCAAATGTGATTCCAGTGTGTTACCAATGTGCCATCTTGTTGATAAGTCATCTGAGGCCAAACTCGCAGAACTTGAATCTTTTCACCTCATCCGATTTTGAATTAGGCTTGAACCAATTTCAGACAATAAGGTTTCATCACTGAGCATTTCCAAAAGGTCGGTTGTGGAATTTGAAGCTCTCTACTAACTCAATGGGTCTATTTTCTTGGACTGCTAGAAATGCTCTCTGAATGCAGTCAACACGTTCTTTACTCGTGTGGCCATCCATAAATTTTCAGTCTGTAATAAACACACTGTCTCTGTGAATTGTTTATACCAATGATTAATAACTACCTCATGAGCGGATACCTCACTTGGTTCAAAATGTTTACTGAAGATCTGTTGTAAATTTACTCCTGCTTTTCTTAATAACACAGAACATTTTTTGTTGAGCAGTCACCATCTTTGCATTAAGTGTTCCTATAGTATGTTCAAAATTTTTGTGAGATTGAGAACTACGATGGAAGCAGTACAGGAGCAGGCCATGGGTGAGGCACAGACCCTAGTCCACCAATCCCACAGTATCCACAGCTGCAGGGACAAGTTGCCAAATCTTCACCCAACACCACAACACTTACCACTTGCACTGTATTTGAGCTTCAGGCAGCTTGCTGTCCTGCATCGTCGATGAACCTTCTGATTTTGTTTGTTGTTTTTTGGTGGTTGTAGAAACTATACCGGTATTTCATTTGCTGTTACAGTTACTGCAGTTTGTCAAATGATATGAGCAGAAATGACCTACTAGTTCTGTTATCCAGGGGATTGACATAAGACATCAGTTGACTGAAATGGATTACACGTTACATGCCTACTTGGGCAATTTCTCTCCATGAACAAAGTATTTTATATAAATGCCACAGCTCTGAATATAAACAAAAACATCATTACAAACAGTCAAGAAATAAAATGCCGTAAGTTGAAATTCTTATGGAAGAAACACAATGATAAGTAGATTAGCAATATTGCTTCGTTTGCTGAGGATGTGATTCGTCATTATGATTACTTCATTAAATAGCAAGTTACATTTAATTACCACAATATCAATTAAGTACAGACTGATTCAGCTGCTCAATGAGGTGCATAATTTACAGTGGTAAATAGCTACAAAACAAAATAATATTTCGGAATATTTTTTATACTTTAGCAGCAACTAACTCCAAATAAAGTTTGTAAGTGGAATTTAGTCTACACATCAAATTGATGACAACAACAACAACAATAATAATAATAATAAATAAAATAATTTGTGCAATATAATTTTTGCTATACTAAATTTATCTTATTCCTGCTTTCATTACTGTGTGCCCTATTGAAGGCAGTTTTCTCATGGCTACAAAGATGCATACATCATATTTTCTTATTTTAAAAATAAGTAGCAGGGTGTGAAAAATTAATTATGAACATTGTGATCGTTTTGTAGAACTAAAACCATAAAGGCAACCACTCAGTAAATGACGTGCTAGTTGCCCACAGTGCATCATTTTTAACTGAAATTATCTGGTATTGCAAAACTCGGACAGCATTTATGACATTGCAGGTCGTAGTTCGTTATTTCTTGCAGTTCTTGTTGATCGGCGCTCTCGGTAACAACTGACTGAAATTCCATGGGCCAAAACTGGTCTACTACAAATAATGTAGACCACACCTAGAATTGCAGTTCATTGACACTTTAATGTCCTCATTTATGGCCAGAATACAAGTCTCATTAATAATAGTAACTACAACCCAGTATGTGCATTCCACACGTCAATAATACAAAATTACACAGTTTGTGTGTAGAATACAAAATTTTGAGGTGTGCATTTTAGTGTGGCACAAATATGAAGGATTAATAACTGTAGAAACACTTTCTACACGACTAACACTGAAGAACTTTTACAGAAGTTTTCATATTAGTGTTCAGAGTGACATGGATTGTGCCCTCGATCAGACTCGAAACAATACTCTTTTACATGGTGCGAAAGCAAATTGATATATAAATCTCAGTTATGTTAGTAGTGTTTCATTTACATATTTAATGAAATAGGTTTGTCAGCAATAATTTCGTAATAAATGGTAATTATACAGAAACTAATGAGGACACAACTTTCCTAACTATACTTGTGAAATATAATAACTACTTTAATATTATGAGAAAGGAATTAATTTTATCAGAGATACTAATTAGCCTAATGTATGACCTACAACAATTCGCCTCTTGCATGAACTAATTAATATCTGCTAATTAAACGAACTTCTGCAATGTCAAATAACAGAAAATAACTTCAACTAGTCAAGTTAGAGAAAAGAAGTTTTGGAAAAGAAAATGATAATAGACTAATTAAATTCGTACCTATTATTATGCAACACTGATATTGGGAGGTTCAGTAATGCTAGCAGATAGGAATAAATCCCAACACGCTTCGTTACACATTCCAGTTTGGAGTAGAAGGAAAATTCATGTATTCTTAACATTTAATTTGCTTTATGTGCTCACCTAACTTCAATGCCAAAAAAATTTGTAAACTGTCAGTATATTGTCTTAATAATGTGCTGCCACAAATAAAACTAAATGAAAATAACAGTACAGTTCTTCCAAAATATATGGATGCATGTTCCATGGTTATACAGAGAATACTGTAGTTTTTGTGAATTGAATGAAATGCGAGATGAAACAGGAGTTCAATGCCAGACTTGGCAGATTTGCATCATGCCTCCATATCATGTTCCCACAGAACTCCTAAAGTAATTTGAACTTACTATAACAACCAAACAAGCAACCAAATAAAATTTTAGAATTTCCTTAAATCAATGACAGAAAGCGCTTAGCTCTCCTTTTCTCATTTGCAGAGTTCTCGGTTTCCAAAGTTGTGGTGTTCTTTTTGAATCACCTTGTATTATGACTGATATTCTTATATATAGTTCATATGTGGTAAACCAATCTTGTTTGGTGCTTCAAATCTGTACAAGGTACCTTGAAGTGTATAAAGGGAAATATACTGAAAGTTCCAAAGAGCATGAAGATTATTTTGGAAAATCTGCCACTTTTATAGTAAAAGCAGGAGACATCACAGAGCAGAAACCTTTCCCCTTTTATTTTGACAATTTATTCACAAGCCATGACCTTTTGAGTTATGTTTGGAACAACAGGAACCATGTTGCAAAATATTATTTTCTAAACATTGAACTATTCTGACAAAGAGTAGCATGATGAAACAAGACAGAGCATACTTAGTGACAGTAATTCCAGATGAGGGTGGTGTGTTCCTAATTCAGTACTGTAGTCTCAAACATTCATGGTGGGCAACTATGTGGGTATTCAATATCTCTGACTTCCACACATTAGTCACAATCACCTCAGGGCCGAAGTTGTGAGTAACCTTTTCTTCCCTCCCTTCCTACCAGATAAGGATAATACCGGTATTTCTGAAAACCAGTGTCCTCTTTTATTTTCATCTCCATTCGCTGCTGTATTGTGTGACTATCTGTGGTAGCTTACAGAACTAAGTACTGGCCCACCATCTTACTTCTTTTCAATAATATTTTACTAGAGTGTAGGTCATGCAATAGAAGACATACATTCTTTTGTTTAAATAGTGTATCACATTCGTGTATTACAAGATGGCAGCCACGATATGATAATATGTACACAGTGAAATGTGTTGGCCAAATTATTAAAAGTAGAATAAATATGCTTTAAAAAAATCTTAAAAGAAACTCATTTATTGTTACCTTACTCCAGGAGAGAACAACCACAGAAATTTGGAGATAACACAAAGAGTAAGATGGCGTCTGAAAATTAAATACTGCGCGAGATATTTGAACTAATTTGTTGATGAGAACAATGACGAATAAGAAGGAATATGGAACTTAGTGAGATATATACAGAAGCACATACTGTTACTGAAGTCACAGCAAGGAGAATAATGTACGATAGGAACATGTATAAGAGGATGGATCACCGTTGAGAAAATAAACCTGCAAGGATGAAGACCTTTTACATAGACCAAAAGACTGACTGGTTGGCCAGAGATCTTAAGATACTTGAAGCAAGGAAATACGAGTCCAAGGAGAGAACACAGTGGAAGAGGTTACTTGACAAGGCCAAAAACTGACTGCAAGTGGGTTCAGGAGACAAAGTATGAATCAGTTAAGATTTTATAGAAAACAGGATGTCATTTGTGAACTTATACTTTCCCTTAGATTTTATAGAATGTATACTCACTTCTCAGTGTCATGCTCTGTTTGGAATTGTATTTGTTTGTTGTCACTTACTCTGTAACACGTAAATCTTAGTATGGATTGTTGTGTTATTTTCTCCCCTGAACCCCACGAAAGATCTTACTTATATTTAAATATTAAAATGAAAAGAAAAAAAAAATCAACAATATTTGGAACAGTTTATGGACATTATCATCTTTATGAAAAGTCTGTTCTTTGCACTTCGTCCTCTTTGCCAATATTAGGTATATATTATATACTGTTGGTCAATTGAAATGCAACACAAGAAGGGCCAGATATAATACGTTCTGCATAGATTCACAATGAACCCCGCCTCTCGCAGCTCATACCACCATTCAACAGTGACCCACCCCCACTCCCACCTAACCAACCCCTTGTCACCTTTCAGGAATTCCTCACCTCCAACCTGGCATCACCATCCTTTCCTAAGTTCCTTCCTAAGAATGCCAACCTTTCAGCAGAAGAAACCAGAGAACTACACAACCTCAAAAAAGATCCCAACCTAATCATCCTTCCTGCAGACAAAGGTGCAGTGGTAAATCACAGTGACTATGTGGCTGAAGGTCTCCGCCAATTGTATGATTCCTCCACCTATAAGGTATGCCAGGATGATTCCATTCCAGAAGTCCAGCTTGACCTTCAATCCACGATAAAATCCAATGGCCCTTTCCAGAACCTTTCACCTGAATCCATCTCTCTTCTCACACCAATGACACCCCACACACCGACATTCTACATACTTCCTAAAATCCACAAACCTAATAATCCAGGATGCCCAATTGTGGCTGGTTACTGTGCTTTCACTGAAACAATCTCTGCCCTCATTGATCAACACCTCCAACCTATTGTCCAGAATCTACCCTCCCACATCAAAGATAGCAACCACATCCTTCACCGACTCTCTACCGTCCCCATTCCTCTACCTCCTGGATCCTTACTCGTCATTGTTGATGCCACCTCCCTGAACATAAATATCCCCCACACCTGTGGTCTTGCCACACGCGAGAACTATCTTTCCCAATGTCCTTCAGACTCCAAGCCGAATACCTCCTTCCTCATAGCCCTTGCCAACAATATTCTAACCAACAAGTACTTTTCCTTTGAGGGAAAAGTATACAAACAAATTTATGGCACCTTCCCCCCCCCCCCCCCCCCCCCTGTGGTTTTAGGGCGCACAACTGCTGAGGTCATTAGCGCCCGAATCGAAACTGGAATATACCCAAGGATAATAAGACTATAGAAAAACAGCTAAAAACAGAATCAAAAAACAACAAAGGAAAGAGCTAAATGTCCTTTGACAAAGTGGTCAAGTTGATAAAATTCAATACTCGAGCAACAGCACGCGCGTCATCAGCTAAAGTTTCTTCCAGTGTGTCCGGCAGATGTAGTGCAATCCCAACAGGAGTAAAATTGGAACATCACAATAAAACATGGCACACCGACAGCGGGTGGCCACAGGAACATAATGGTGCGGGGGTCACCAGTGAGCAAGTGGCGGTGGCTGAACCGACAATGTCTGATCCGCAACCGGGCCAAGATGATCTCTTCTCGTCACGAGTTGTGTGAGGTGGTGATCCAAGCCACCGGAAGTGGTTTAATGGTCCGAAGCTTATTATTTGTAAGCAAAGACCACACATTATGCCACGATGATATAAGGCGACGGGAAAGAGTCCTTTGAATATCATGCGATAGGACACAGAACGTAGCTGTCCGAGGTAAGAGAGTTGCAGCCTTGGCAGCGGCATCAGCAGCCTCGTTACCATGTATGCTTGTGTGGCCAGGTACCCACAGGCGGTGAATGCAAGAGACGTCGGCAGCTAATAACTGAAGGGAGCAGTTGATTCGGTGCACAAAAGGATGGGCTGAAAAGGGATCACTCAGACTCTGGATGGCGCTGAGGGAGTCAGAGCAGATGACATAGGAATGAGAACGGTGTCGGCGGATGTAGAGTACAGCCTGATAGAGGGCAAACAGCTCAGCCGTGAAATTCGAGCAGTGGTAATTAAGCCTGTACTGAAAACTGTCATCTCTGATGACAAACGCACATCCAACACCTTCATTGGTCTTTGAGCCATCCATATATATGAAGATAGAATCTTCGAGCTGTGCACGAAGTTCAAAAAATCTCGAGCGGTAAGCAGCATCCGAAGTACTCGAATTCGGGAGTGAGGTGAGTTTCAGGTGAACGCGAACTTGAGCCTAAAGCCAAGGTGGCACTGGGCTCTCACCTATTTGAAATGTGAAAGGGAGGGTAAAATCGAGCTGTCAAAGCAAGCGACGAAAATGGACTCCAGGAGGGAGCAGAGCAATCGCGGACAGCCTGTAATGGCTATCGAGGGAGTCATTAAAATATGATGGATAGGAAGGGTGGTGGGGCATCGAAAGCAGACGGCATGCATACCAACATAGCAATATGTCGCGTCGATAGGGTAACGGTAATTCAGCAGCTTCAGCATAGAGGCTGTCAACAGGACTAGTGTAAAAAGCTCCTATCGCCTGGCGTAGCCCCCGATGGTGAATCGAGTTCAGGCAGCGTATAATGGAAGACCGTGCAGAATAGTGCACGAAACTCCCGTAATCCAGCTTGGATCTGAGAGTAGACCGACAGAGGTGAAGTAGGACGGTACGATCCGCTCCCCATGATGTACCACTAAGAACATGGAGAACATTGAGGGAACGAGTGCAGCAGGCAGCCAGAAAAGATACATGTGAAGACCAGCTGAGTCTCCTATCCAACGTTACCCCTAAAAATGTCGTCTCCACGAAGGGGAGAGTGACGGGGCCGAGATGGTGGAAGAAACTCTCTGTACCTCCAGAAGTTGATACAGACCGTTACTCATGGGGGAAACAGAAGCCGTTTGCGACACTCCAGGAATAGAGACTGTCAAGACAATGCTGAAGACAACTCTCCAAGAGACACATTCTCTGAGCGCTGGAATAGATCGTAAAGTCATCCACAAACAGAGAGCCTGAAACATCAACTGGGAGGCAATCCATAATTGGGTTGATCGCAATGGTTAAAAGTGCCACGCTCAAAACAGAGCCCCTGTGGCACCCCATTTTCCTGGCGAAAGGTGTCTGACAAAACAGAGCCCACTTGTACCCTGAACATGCGATCTTTCAAAAAGGCACGAATAAAGAGGTGGAGAGGGCCACGAAAACCCCATGTACGTATGGTGCATAGAATGCCCGCCCGCCAACAAGTGTTGCAAGTGTCGCAAGCTTTCTCCAAATCGAAGAAAACGGCCACTATCTGACGCTTCCGCAAAAAGTTATCCATAATGAAGGTCGACAAGGTAACGAGGTGATCAATAGAAGAGTGATGCCTTCGAAACCCGCATTGCACATTAGTGAGAAGATGTCGACATTTGAGTATCCAAGCCAGCCGAGCATTGACCATGCGCTCCATTACCTTACAGACACAGCTGGTCAGGGAAATGGTGCGATAACTGGAAGGAAGATGTTTGTCCTTCCCTGGTTTGGGTATGGGGACAACGATTGCTTCACGCCAACGAGTGGGAACTTCACCTTCAGTTCAGGCGCGATTGTGAGTGCGAAAAAGAAAGCAATTACTTGCAGGGGAAAGGTTCATCAGCATCTGAGTATGAAAGGCATCGGGCCCCGGTGCAGAGGATCGGGAGACAGCAAGGGCACGTTCTAGCTCTTGCATGGTGAAAGTGGCATAGTAATTTTCATAATTGTGAGACATAAAAGAAGGCGGTCATGCCTCCTTGGCCGGCTTTCGGGGGAGGAAGGCAGCGTCATAATTAGCTGATCTTGAGACCTCAGCGAAAGAGCGGCCCAAAGCATTGCAGATATTGACAGGTTCCACAAGTACTTGGTTTGCTATGTTCAGGCCGGGGATTGGGGAATGGACCTTAGTGCCAGATAACCATCGTAGGTTACCACCAGACAACCGACGAAGGAGTAGATCTGTTCAAAGAACTTGTGAAAGAAATCCAGCAACCTTTTTTGCTTTCTTTAATGACACGACGGCATTTCGCTCGTAGCCTTTTGTAATTAATATAAAATTTCCCAAGGTAGGATGGCACTGAAACATTCGTAGAGCATGTCGCCGGGCTCGAATAGCGTCGCTACATGCTGCATTCCATCAGGGAACTGGAATATGTTGAGGTTTGGGGTACGAAATGTTCGGCAGCGGTGAGGATGACATCCGTGAGATAGTTGACCTGACTGTCATAGCTGGGAAAGTTCTGATCACGGAAAACGGCCATGGAAGAATAGAGCCCCCAGTCGGCTTTGGAGATGTTCCAGCTGGTGGAACATGGAGAAGTAGTATGATGTAGTAAAGAATTATGCAGGGGAAATGGTCGCTAGAGTACCTATTAGACAGAACATACCATTCGAGACGTTGTGCAAGTGGAGTAGTGCAAATTGAGAGGTTCAGATGGGAATAGGTATGTGTCGTGTCGGATAGGAAAGTCGGTTCGCCGGTATTTAGGCAGACAAAGTTAAGATGGTTGAAGATGTCAGCCAATAGAGAGACCCTCTGGCAAGGAGTTGGAGAGCCCCATAGAGGGTGGTGGGCATTGAAGTTACTGATCAACAAAAATGGCGTAGGAAGCTGAGCAACTAGTTCCAGTATGTCTGCCCTAAGAACGGCAGACGACGACGGGGTGTAGACATTACAAATAGAGAAGGTGAATGAGGGAATGGTGACATGGACGGCAACTGCCTGTAGGGAAGTTTGCAGGGGGATGGGATGATGATAAATGTCTTCCCGAATGAGCAGCATAGCTCCTCCATGGGCAGGAATACCTTCCACAGGAGGTAAATAAAAACGCACTGCAGTATAGTGCAGGAAATCGATACAACCGGTTGGACGGAGAAAGCGAAGGAAGAAGAAGAAGAGAGAAAGCAAGAGGGGATCATCTCGACGGCCAGTGAGGGCCTGGCTGCAAGGGGGCACTGCTATTGCCATTGACAGATGGACAATCGTGTTCCACGGGTTAGACATCGGTTCTGCCTCCTTCCTGGATGGATCGGAAGAGGCAGCTTCCTCCGCCGGTGAAATGCCGGCAGATCGGCAAGCAGAAGAGCGTCCTGGCGAGACAGAGGATGGCCGGGGCCATCTACTGCTGGATGGCGTGACCGAAGAGTCATGCCATGGTGGTACCTGTTTGGAGACAGTTCTGTTTGAAGAATGAGCGGCTGACGGTTGAGAAGATGAAGCTTTCAGAAAATCTCCGCGAACAGGATCTTTTTTCAAAATCAGGGCTTCCAAGTTAGGGGCCCGTGGTTTCTGTGAGACGGAAGTGGACTGGGCTTTAGATTGAGCAGAAGTCATTGGAGATGTCAAGCAGGCAAACTTTGAACTGGCTGATCTAACAACTGAGTCGCTGAAGGTAAAGTCACATGTCTGCATACCCATCTCCTTTGTTGGTCGAGGAGAGGAAAGGGCATTGCTGTAGGTACCCGCTGGGAGCACAGCAGGCTTTCTACTCGCCAATAACTTCCGGGCAGCAGACGTGGAAACTTTTTCCTTGACTCGGATTTCCTGGATGGTTCGTTCATCTTTGTATACAGGGCATTCATGTGAATTAGCAGCATGGTCACCCAAGCAGTTGATGCGTCCCTACCACAGGTGAAGCATTTCGCTGCATTGGGGCATGACTGACGTGTATGATTAAACTGGTGACACTGGTAACATCTGGTAGGATTTGGGACATATGGTCGAAAGGAGATTATTTCATAACCTGCTTTTATCTTCGAAGGAAGGTCAACTTTGTTGAAGGTCAAGGAAACTGTTTGGATCGGTGTTAAGTTGTTGTTAACTCCCTTCATCACTCTATTTACTGCTGTTTCACCCTGGTCAGAAAGGTACTCCTGTAGTTCCTCATCGGACAGGCCGTCAAGGGATCGTGAGAACACAACCCCCCGCGACGAGTGTAGGGTATGATGAGGTTCGACCTTAACAGGGAAGGTGTGTAACAGTGTGGTGCGAAGCAGCTTACGGACTTGAAAGGCACCTTCCGTTTCCAGCAACAGTGTCCAGTGTCCCTTTTTTTTTTGGCGGGAACAAGTTTTAACAGGACCTGCTATCGCGTCAACACCCCGTTGTATGACAAAGGGATTTGCTGATGTGAAATCTTGGTCATCA
This sequence comes from Locusta migratoria, assembly GCA_026315105.1. NCBI lineage: Eukaryota > Metazoa > Arthropoda > Insecta > Orthoptera > Acrididae > Locusta > Locusta migratoria. The sequence continues at coordinate 462,318,525 of CM048744.1, forward strand.
GTGCGTGAAACGACCACGAACTTTGGCAAGTTGGGCAAAATTTTCTTTGACTTGGATTCATCGTGTGTCCTTTTCTGGGTAAATACCAAAGTTGAAGAAGAAGTCAATCCGAAGTTGTCCCCCATGATTACTGGCGTCTCCAATGGTGTGCTCCTTCCTAATGGGGAACCCTCACTGAGGGCTCACCCGCCTTAGTTGATTGTCCACACCTAGGTCACACCTCCCGAGAAACGGACGTAGGGACCAATCGGCACGGTCTGAAGGTTACAGCTCGGGTAATCACCCCTCCATGGGCCTGGCCTTTACCAGGGGGTATGTGCGATCCCAAAATGCCAACCCGGGGCTGGGACTTACGTATTACCCACTCACCTGTTACGCAACGAGTGCGTGGGCAGCCTTCAAGAACACAGAGGGAGGAAGAAAGGAAAGAGGAAAGGAAAGAAGAAGGAAGTGGGAATTGGAAAAGGTTGAGTCTCAAACGTCGAGGCGGAGACTAGAGGAAGAGAGGATGGTTAGAAGAATACAGTAAGGAGTGAAGGGAGAAGTAAAGTTTAGGAGAAGAGAAACCTAGAAAGGAAAAAAGCTGGTACAAGAGACCACTTCAAACTCATATGGGACACCCATCTCTGCGCTAAGGCATGAACCGGGGATGCACTGAAGCAGCCTGGGACGGGAAGGAAGACTGCTTCGGCTCAGGGCCCCGTGCGCGCCACACACGTACTCACAAAAGAATGTGGGCCCCCTGGGGGGGATTTGTGGCACTGACATGGGTACCTGTATGGCACCTTCCTATGCCAACCGGTTCATTGGCCATCTAGAGGAAAGCATCCTAGCCTCCCAAATCCACAATCCCTGGTCTGGTTCAGGTACACAGATGACACTTTCATGATCTGGTCTCAATGCCAGAACACCCTATCATCATTCCTCAACAACCTCAACTCTCTCTCACCCATCCGTTTTACCCGACATGTCATCTCCCTGGATATTAATCTGTATCTCTCTGACAGCTCCATCCACACCTCTTTCCACATCAAATCCACCAACTCTCAACACTATGTTCACTTTGACATCTGTCATCCTTTCCACATAAAAAAATCCCTCCCATATAGCCTTGCTACCCATGGAAGGCATATCTGCAGTGATGAGGACTCCCTTAACCAGTATGCTGAAAACCTCGCAAAGGCCTTCATAGATAGAAATTACCCACCAGACCATAAAAAGATTTCCCATGCCATATCTTCACACATCAACAGTCCTCCCTCCAACTCTACAAACCAGGAGTGCCCCCCTTGTCACCCAATACCATCCTGGACTGGAACAACTGAAGCATATCCTATGTCAGGGCTTTGATTATCTGTCAACATGCCCTGAAATGAGAGACATCCTACCTAAGATCCTCCCAAACCCTCTAGTGGTGTTCTTTCACCCAGCCAACCTCCACAACATACTAGTCCACCCCGATGCCACTCCTAATCCCAAGTCTGTGATGGGACTGGAATAGAAAGTGCTGGATGGGTTAATTGGGCAGGTTTTGCATCGGGTCTTCCACAGGGATACGATCCCTGCTGCATTTGGAGTTACTGTGTCTTTTATACTTCTGCACTGTTATGCAACATCAGCTGATTAAATGGAAGCTGTGGAATGAAGTGATATTGTGTGGTGACATTATTGAAGGTGTCATTACTTCTTGCAATACTACCTGGTCCATTCAGATTCACCCCTCCACTTTCCGAGCCTCATGATTTAAATTAACAACCCTAATCTTTTTTTTTTTTTTTTTTTTAATTTTATGTCTGTGAAGCTTATGGGACTTCAGTCCCTAAACTTACAAACTACTTATGAATTACCTTATACGATTAATGGTGGAAATTCTCCTTAGAGATGATAAATTATTTTTCAAAAGAGACAGACTGGCTGGCGAGTACTTACCTTTGTGCTGTACTGCCTATAGTGACACAAATGAAGAAAAAGAAAAAAATGGACAAGCTTTCAGAACACAGTTCCTTCTTCAGGTGGAAGAGAAGGAAAGAAAAAAAGTTGGGAACGGAAGGGAAAGGTAATTCACAACCTGCAGTATCTCCGACTTCCACACTCCTCAAACACCACCCTCATGACCTAGGTCGTGAATTACCTTTCCCTTCCGTTCCGTTCCCATCCTTTTTTCTACCCTTCTCTCCCAACTGAAGAAGGAACTGTGTTCTGAAAGCTTGTCCTTTTCGTCCCTTTTTTTCTTTTTCTTCATTTGTGTCACTATCAGTGGTACAGCATAAAGGTAAGCCAGCCAATCTATCTCTTTTGAAAAATAATTTATGAACTACCTTATACTAAAGACAGCACAAACATCCATGCCCAAAGGGGGATTCAAACCCCCAAGAGGGAATGGCATCGCGCATTGCAGCATAGTGCCATCCTAACCATTTGAAACATTGATCATTTGCAATGGAAATTTCTGCAAGGTGCTAATGTAATATTGCCGCAAGTCTTCTGAGGAAATGCGTGGTGCAGTGGTTAGCATTGCAGATCACTGTGCTTTGAGTCCCCAGTTGAAATCCTGCCATGGGCAGAAAAAATTATTTCTTTGTATTTACTATTTCTAGAATGTTTTACATGTTTCTTTGTTTGATGTACTTTTAAGTGCCAGAAAATTCCTTCTATGTATAAATAGTGGAGCACTCCAAGGAGGAGTCAATCTGTAGTGAGTGTAGACTTATGTTAGCAATAAATGTGTTCTACGTGTACAGTGTTGTGTCCTATTAACGACCAGCCTTCAAATTCCAGACCACCTGCAGTTTTTAACAAGACACTTTCTGGTGGAGGCGTTGGGTATTTGTATCATCATGGCTCTGAATAGGCAGTGTAAGAGGTGCCACTTACATGGACAAGAACCGGAATACAAAGGGTATACTGACTACCCCTATCCAAAGGTCCGTGTCATCAAAAGACCCATGGATGCCAAAACATCACACTCATCAGTGTTCTCAGGAGAGGCTGGACAGGACCCAAATAAATGGCTGAAAGGATTTGACAGAATTGCCAAGTAGATGGGATCACTTTATGTGCTTGGCAAACATATATTTCTATCTGGACGGGACAGCCCAGCAGTGGTTTGAAAATAAAGAGAACAAGCTCGATAGCTGGGAAAAATTCCAGACAGAACTTAAGAATAATTTTGGAGACCACCAGTGGCAAGTCCGCTTATCAGAAGAGCAATTGAAGAACAGGGCCCAACAGCATGGTGAGTCAACACAGTCATACATACAGAGCGTATTGTCCCTATGTCAAGTAGTTACACCGGATATGACAGAGGTCGACAAAGTTTCACACCTGATGAAAGGCATTGCGGAAGACATGTATCAAGCTCTTCTGGTAAAAGACATTTCGATGAGACAAGAGATTATCCAATGGTGCCAGAAAATTGAAGAGATGCAACAGAGGAGGGTTGGGCGAAAGAGGTATGATAGACTCCCGAATGTTGTTACTATGGCCGTTGTGGAAGACAAGCATTATTTTGCTTCTCTCATACGACAAACTGTGAAAGAAGAATTACAACAGTTTATGGCAGCTGGGAGTGTTGGACCAAACGAGGACCAGATTATGGCCATGGATGTCAGTCCTGTATGTGTTGAAGTTGACGCTGCTGAGGAACAGGTATTTGAAAATTTAGCGCCTATCAGCCCCGCCAGTAGCACCCGACGTGAAGAATGGCCTCGCCCTACTATGACTTATGCCACAGCTGCCAAGTGACATCTTAGGAACAAACCGATGCAACTACAATCAATTCCTCCAGCAACTGTGAAGCCTCGCAGGAGGACGGAAGACAACACACTATTGTGTTTTCACTGCGGCCTTTCCAAACATGTTGTGTGATACTGTAGGAAGACAAGACAAGTATCTGACAATTATTATGCCACACAACACCAACCATAAGATCAGTCCTTTCAACAGCAGTCAACTGCAGAGTATTACTGTTGACCTATGGTATGAATCCCATTGCATTTCCTGGAAGTTGCTCAGTGAGCAGCGGCCAGTGTACATGTGAACAGCAGCAGCTCTACATTGCAAAATAACCAGCTTCTTAATAGAAGCCACTTATTTTCATTTCGTGTGTGCTTTCTTTTACAGTTCTTAAATCTTTAGTGTGCTCACGTGTTTATTTACTAAGAATCGCATTTAGTTGTCAGTTCAGTTGTTATTTTGATTTATTAGCTTGCGTATATATTTTTCAGATCCGCCGTTAATAAACAGTTTATTGTTAGCTTCATATTTTTTGAAGCTCACTGTTTATCAAACTTCTGTGTCCTCAGACGTACTTACTTGGAAGTTACATAGGTTTTTAGAATAGCTAGGAACTGTGACTGCTGCGAACGGATGGCGGCAGAGTTGGTGACTCTTCCCTCGGAGCTTCAGGCAGCGTTGGCTTCGCTGGCAACGCTTGAGACTGCGGTGGGTGGGCACCACTGTTGTGGGCCACTCGTGGTGGAACAGCAGATGCCCTGTGCGTCTGTTGTGCCCTCTGATTGGCCTGCGGCTGTGGCCAGCCCGCTCACTGCCCGCGAGGCGGTAGCCCCCCAATCCTTGGTGGATTGGGAGGTCTCCTCAGCGCGTGTCAGGCAGTGTAAGACTTCCCGGGGGTCCGAAGTGGAGGCCTCCCTGGTTAGTTTTGCCAACAGATTCGAGGCGCTGTCTGTGGCAGAGGATGATGTTCCTGACACAGATGGTGTTGCTTGTCCTGTACTCACCCCTCTGCCTTCAAGATCCGGGCTCTCACAGAGGGTGGGTTTGCTAGTAATTGGGAGCTCCAACGTTAGGCGGGTGATGGAGCCCCTTAGGAAAATGGCTGCTAGGGAGGGGAAGAAATCCAATGTGCACTCCGTGTGCATACCAGGGGGAGTCATTCCAGATGTGGAACGAGTCCTTCCGGACGCCATGAAGAGCACAGGGTGCAGCCAGCTGCAGGTGGTGGCTCATGTCGGGACCAATGATGTGTGTCGCTTTGGATCGAAAGAAATCCTCTCTGGTTTTGAGCGGCTATCAGAAGTGGTAAAGACTGCCAGTCTTGCTTGCAAGATGAAAGCGGAGCTCACCATCTGCAGCATTGTCGACAGGACTGATTGCAGACCTTTGGTTCAGAGCCGAGTGGAGGGTCTGAATCAGAGGCTCAGACGGTTCTGCGACCGTGTGGGCTGCAGATTCCTCCACCTGCATCAAAGGGTGGTGGGTTTTCGGGTTCCGCTAAATAGGTCAGAAGTGCCATCGACAAGGGATCTCAAATCGATTCCATATTTCTGGATTTCAGGAAGGCTTTTGACACTGTACCCCACAAGTGGCTTCTTATGAAATTGCGTGCTTATGGAATATCTCCCCAATTGAGCGGTTGGATTCACGATTTCCTATCAGAAAGAACACAGTTCGTTGTAATTGACGGTAAGTCATCGAGTAAAACAGAAGTGATATATGGCGTTACACAGGGAAACGTTATAGGTCCCCTACTCTTCCTCGTGTTTATAAACGATTTAGGAGACAATCTGAATAGCTCCCTTAGATTGTTCGCGGATGATGGTGTCGTTTATCAGTTAGTGAAGCCAACAGAGGATCAAAAGCAACTGCAAAGCAATTTAGACAAAATTTCTGCATGGTGCGAAAATTGGCAATTGAGACTAAATAAAGAAAAGTGTAAAGTAATACACATGACCATTAAAAGAAATCAGCTGAACTTCAATTACGCGATAAATCAGTCAAATCTTAAGGTCGTAGATTCTACCAAATACCTAGGAGTTGCAATTACGAACAACTTTGACTGGAGAGAACACATAGAAAATATTGTGGGGAAGGCGAACCAAAGGTGACGTTTCATCGGCAGAACACTTCGAAGATGCACCAGCTCCACCAAAGAGACTGCCTACATCACACTTGTGCGTCCTCCCCTGGAGTACTGTTGCCCCTTGTGGGACCCTCACCAGGTGGGACTGACGGAAGAAATTGAGAAGGTTCAGAGAAGGGCAGCTCATTTTGTTCTATCACGTTACGGGGGAGGGGGGGGGGGGGAGCGTCACGGAAATGTTGCACGAATTGCGGTGGAAATCATTAAAAGAAAGACGTTATTCATTGCGGCGTGATCTGTTTGCGAAGTTTCAATCACCGACTTTGAATGTGAAAATATTTTGCTAGCACCCACCTACTTAGGGAGACACGACCATCCCAATAAAATAAGAGAAATCAGATCGAAAACGGAACGATTTAGGTGTTCTTTCTTCCCGCGCGCTATTAGAGAATGGAACAGTAGAGAAAAGTTATGAAAGTGGTTAATGAACCCTCTGCCAGGCATTTGAATGCGATTTGCAGAGTATCTATGTAGAAGTGGTTGCCGCCATTCACCGTCGCCTTACAGAGATACCAGCCGCTCGCCTCACTGCTGTATTCAGGAAAACTAGGCGAGGCGACCATCTATGGAGGTGAGGGGATCGCAGATGAAAATCTTCCATGGACAACAGCCGTTAAGATGTCAGGAAATATCATTGATGTCATCATCAATGGCCAACCTATCCGGGTATTAGTTGATTCAGGAGCTTCCTCCTCTGTATTGTTGAGTGACTACCACCACTAACTAAAGAAGGTAATGTTCTGTGATACCAGAGCAACTGTGCTGAAGGTTGCAAATGGAAAATACGTCCGACCGACAGAAATACGTGTCGCAAGAATAACTATCAACAATAGGACACAGCCTTTTTAATTTGTCGTTTTAACAGAATGTAGCCATAACGTCATCTTCAGATGGGACTTCTTTCAGGCATCCCAGGCTTTCACTGACTTTCGAAGATTTGAGCTACAAATTGAGGAAGCCATTCCAACGAGTATACGTAACATGCACATCCCTGGGAGGTTGTTTGCTGTCGAGAACGTTAAGATCCCACCAACAATGAGAAGAGTTCCAACCAACAGCTGAGATAACCAGTTGGACGGTGAAGTGCTTGTCAATCACAAAAAGCTAATCAGTGTAACAAAGGAAATCTACATACCAGCGGCTATCATAATCATTACTTATGGTCGAGGAGCACTTTCGATCACTAATTATCACCAGCAATTGCAACTCATTCCTAAAGGCATATGAGTTGGAACAGCTGAACAAGTCCAGGATGGTGAGCTCAGTGTCATCGACGAAGTCTCATGCTCTGCTGTTACTGCCGACAACGCACTAAAGGAAACTACTATGGCATTTCATGTAGGGCCCGGTCTGACCCAAGAACAACATTAGCAGTTGTTAACCATACTACACCAATTTTCAGGTGTATTCCAGGCCAGGCAGGAGAAGAGACAGATGAAACTGCCCACGATAAAACAGAGAATCAATACTGGGGATCATCCACCAATCAGCCAACGCTTGTACAGATGAATAATTCAGGAGGAATAATTTGGGAGAAAGTGGAGATGTTGCATGATGACATTATTCAAACTTCAGAGACTCTCTGGTTATCTCCAGTAGTCCTTGTGAAGAAGAAGAAGAAGAAGAAGAAGAAGAAGAAGAATGGCATATGGCGTTTCTGTGGCGACTATCGGCGGCTGAACAAAATCACAAAAAAAGTGTCTACCCAATGCCACACACCAACACCACCTTAGACTGCTTGAAAGCAGCTACATACTTCTCAGCTATGGACATGCAGACAGGGTACTGACAAATCGAGGAAGTGGAAGCTGACGGGAAAAAAGACAGCTTTTATTACAGCTGACGGACTAAGTAATGTATTTGGCTTATGTAATATTCTGGCCACATTCTAACGCATAATGGACAACTTGCATCGATACCTTAAATGGATGACATTTCTTTGTTATCTACATTACATTGAGTTTTCTCAATGACATTTATGGAACATCTAAACTATCTGTCAACTGTGTTGAAGTGTGTTCAGACAGCAGGACTCCGCCTCAACCCCCAAAGAAGTGCCTCTTCATCGCCAAAGAGATAAATCGTGGGGCATCTAGTGTACATAGACAGTGTCCGTCCTGATACAGATAAAATAAGGGCAGCTACAGAATTGCCAACTTCTCAGCACATCCAGGTTGTGACAAGTTTCCGCGGGCTGTGCTCATACTACAGTCCTTTCATAAAAAGTTTTTGCAACAAGGCACGTCCATTGCAAGAACTTCTGCAGGGAGACATCAAGTTTTATTGGATCAGATGAAAAAACGAGCTTTCTGAGCACTTAAGGAGGCTCTAACTTACACACCAGTTCTAGCTTTATACGACGAGAATACTGAGACCGAACTTCACACAGACGCTAGCGGTTATGGCATTGGGGCAGTGCTTGTACAAATTCAGGAAGGTGTTGAAAAGGTGATAGCCAATACATAAGGAGTTCTTTCAAAGTCTGAGAAAAATTACTATACAACCATGTACGAATGTCTTGCCATTATCTGGGCTATCAACAAGTTATCGCTGTATTCATTCGGTAAACCATTCACCGTCGTGACAGATCAGCATTCTTTATGTTGGCTGATCAGTTTGAAGGATCCATCAGGTCGACTAGCAAGATGGGCACTAAGACTCCAAGAGTATGATGTCACAGGTGCAAACACAAGGACTGCCTTTCGAGAAATCCATTAGCAGAACACAACAGAATGGATTAAATTTCAGCCCTCACTGAGTTAGGTGGCATTACAGCTGGACAAAGGGAAGATCCAGCATTATTACAAACCGGAGAAAGGAGAACTCATCAAAAGAGAGTTCCAGCTTCTAAATGGGGCATTGTATAAGAGCAACTACAATCCACTAGGCCCCAAATGGGTACTGGTTGTTGTGGCTCATCTCTGGGCAGCTATTCTCAAATATTTCCACGATTCTCCAATATCTGGTCATCTGGGATTCGTGAAGACCCTAGACAGAACCAGACGCAGGTATTACTGACAAGGTCTCTACCAATCTGTGAAGCACTATGTGAGTCACTGTAAGGAGCAAGAGTCACGGTTACCTCCGTCATATGGCACCAATTCCACCTGCAGTAGCTCCATCCCACCGGATTGGAATTAACCTTTTAGGTCAGTTTCCGAAGTCGACAACCGATAACCGAGGGATAATAGTCTGCACCGCTACGCTGTCACCAAACCCTGCCAACTGCAGAAGCTCCTGAGATCGCAAAATTCCTAGTAGAAGACATTATCTCAAAGCATGGTGCACCATGTCACGTTGCGACATTTTCCAGAGAATCACAACTGCCTACCATCCTCAGACAAATAGTCTTACAGGATATTTTAACAAGATGTTAGCAGATATTCTGTCGATGTTGAGCAGAAGGATTGGGATACAATACTGCCAGTCGTGAAATGTGCTTATAATGCCGCAAGGCAAGACACCACAGGATTCACGCCATTTTTCTGCTCCATGGTCGTTAAGCTGAGATGACAATGGATATGCTGTTTCTGTTCCAACCTAACGACACTCAGGACAATTATGTGAAACAGCTCATCACCAGGGTCCAAGAAGCAAGACAGCTGGCTCGCATATGGACACTGGATGCCCAGAAGGAGGAGCGTCAGCGGTATAACGATAAACACCGACCTGTTGTATAAGCCAGGAGACCTGGTATGGATTTTTACCCTTGTACAGAAAGTTGTGCTATCGGAAACGTTACTGAAGTGATACTTTGGTCCGTATCGTATCATACGCCGCTTGTCAGACATCCCAAAGAACAGATAGACAGAAACGGGCTCTTGTTCAAGGGCTCTGCAAGCTGTTACAATAATGAAGAAGTCACAATAGGAGTGTCTGGTGCTGGTCATCATCACCGTAAGGAAAATGTGCAGCCAGAATGGAAGGATTCTCCCTAACTGCCATACAGAGTACCCTTGACAAGATACAGGATACTGAAGCTGGCTCCAAAGGGAACCTAACAGTGGGTCGCTGTTCTTTCAGGAAGGGGAGAAATGCCATGAGTCCTCCAACCGAATGCGTGGTGCAGTGGCTAGCATCAAAAATGGCTGTGCTTGCGGTCCCCAGTTCAAATCCAGTCACGGGCAGAAAAATTTATTTCTTTGTATTTACTATTTCTAGAATGTTTTTGTGTGTTTCTTATGTTTGATGTATTTGTAAGTTCCAGAAAATTCTTTCTATGTATAAAAGTAGAGCACTCCAAGCAGGAGTCAGTCTGTTCTGAGTGTACGCTTGTGTTAGCAATAAACATGTTCCAAGTGTAAAGTGATGTGGTCTATTAACATCCAGCCTTTGAATTCCGGACCACCTGCAGTTTTCAACGTATCAATATTGTAGTACTCTTTTTATCATAAACTGACAACTGACTTGTGCTGCCACATGCCGACTACTGCCTACATTAAACCAACATATCTAAGTATAGGACACACTTGACCGTGATACCAACTTTTACTCTCACAATCACTTCATAGTTCTCATGATTCCTTTCTTGTTAATCAATATTTGTTAGATGAAAGTTGATAAACAGTAGCTTTTTTTCCCACTGACACACACACACACACACACACACACACACACACACACACACACACACAAACAAACAACATAATTCCTATAGCATACCAAAAGGAAAAAAATCAAGTAGGCCTATGTATGTCAGTACACTTATTTGGTAGACCTACCCTGTAAGTGTTGTTGTCAAAACGTGTTGGAAATAAGTCAGGAAATCTTTTCTGGAATCTTTCTGCTAATTCTATCATTTCATCTTCTCCTTCGTGGGCCAAATGTTTTTCTTGTGATTCTTGTACATTAAGATTCCATGCTTTCAATCTCCCAATATCCTTAGCACAAATATGATCTGGTCCATATTCTAGTAGAGTGACACAGTCAACAAAATGTTAATAAGAAATTAATTAGTTTTTACATGACAATTATTGAATCAAATTAGATGAATTTGAAACATACCTTTTTTCCCTCTATAGCCATGGATAATGATATCTCTTAATTCTGACAACTGTGTAGTCATTTTAAATATCATTTGTCGACCAGGGTAGCGAGTTCCATGACGTACTAATATCCAAATACGTTTAGGCTGACACCCTACAACCAAATTTTGGAATAATATAAATAACACCTTCCACACTATGTCAAATTTTCAAAGGTGCACAGAATGAACACACTTATTGATGCAAAACTAAATCATACCACATAAAATAGTTTGTCAACTTTCCCTTTTCTTCACAAAATGGAGAAAAAAATGTTAAAATTGGAAAGACAAAAATCAAGAATTTCCACAAGAGCAGTGACAGTACTTACCTGGAATGTGTATCGGTTTATCATTTGAGTTCATTACAAACCGGTATGGTGTCTTCGTTGCCAAATGTTCAGCAACCACATGTTCTTTAACACTATGACAACCAGTACTTGGGTTATTAGCAACAGCATAGTATATAAATATAAGGCAAATATATTTTACATTATAAATGTGTGTCATCTTGCTTCCTGAAACTGAATTAGAAAAGAATTAGTTGCTCCTGTACGTAATGTCATACTTAATATTATGAACTTAGTTATTTGTATTTTCCATACATGATAATTGTGATCACTTATTGCTATGTGGATGAGACAGTTGGTTTATAAATATATGATTACCTGTCAATAGTTAACACATTCCCAACTGACCCCTCAGATGTGGTTCATATTCTGTGGATAAGTTTGTCAATCAAGTAAAAATACATGCATTTCTAGACCAAAAAATTTTATTAACTGTCCGAAGGAGCCACTTATGAAGAAAATGACAAAACATTTGACTAGATGGTGTTTGAAATACTCTAATTCAGATAGTAAACACACCAGGCAAACAAGAAAAATTAGCAAAAAAGTTGATCAGTTTGCATTGTGCACATACTGTTAAGTCTTATGCAATTTTAGATTCTAATTTAAACTAAAAAGGGTAGTTAATGTGATACAGGATCAGTAAAAGAAAGAAAACTTTGTAGCTAAGATATGCAATGCAATGTATAAAAATAAGTGTACAAAATAATATTGTTAAATAACAGAGTAAGTGATAGTGTAACACATCCCACTTGTTTCTTACACACTCTAAAAAAGAACTAGGGCCAATTAAATGGGTTTAAAAAACAGGGTGCATAGCTTAGGTTTGTCAGTCTCAATAAAATCATTGATAAAAGAAAGCATCAGTGGCACATGCCCCAAGTCATAAGTAAGAGTATCAAAATGTTGAGAGACAGCAACTCAACTCAGTTGTCGCTGGACATCAGACATAGTGGCCACTGTAAAGGGTTTCCAATAAAATGCATCTCAGACATAATGATGTACAAACCACAGTTGGTTAAATATTAGCTATCATTGTCCAATTAATGATTTGTCTCATAAATTATAATCTTCAATATTCCCAACTCTTTATACAAAAATACTTCAAATAAAACGTGCCACCTATACCAAATTACCTTTCACATTTGTTACTTATTTAAAAAAATCATTCATTTACATAAAAATTTTGTCAGATAGGACATCATTATATGTATATTCAGTAACAATTATTTTTACAGTTAATGATTGTCACTTAAAATAAGATATACATGTTATCACTATTGTGAACCATTTGAATTATTACTGTACTATAAAGTATATAGTTAAATATATTAAAAGGGTCATTTGTTAACCTTTTTCACTCTTTTTTTCCTCGCGCGCGTGCGCGCGCATTCACACACACACACACACACACACACACACAGACACACACACACACACACACACACACACACACACACACACTAAGACATTATATATATATATATATATCACTTTTTAGTATGTGTAACCATGTAATTCATAGTACAGTAACCACAATTCACATAGTTCACAAAAATGACATCTAAATTTGTCCGTTTTAAATGAATATTGTTTAGTGAAAGACATGGGACTGTATATTTAAAATTTGATCAAATCTTGTATGACCCAATTTTTCTAGAAATGAGCAAGTTTTGGAATATGTAAAAAAAATATTGATAGGTTATTTGGTGTAGGTGCATGTCTTTTGAAGTGTTTTCGAGAATTAGAAATACTGGAGATTTTTAAACAATGAGACAAATCATTGAATGAATGTACATTCCTTATGTCTGAGATGCATTTTATTGGTAGCACTCTATAGTGGCCATTATGTCTGACATCTAGACACAAATGAGTTCAGCAATGCTCTCTCAACATTATTGTACTCTTACTATTGATTTGGGGCATGCACTGCTGGTGCTTTCTTTTATCAATATTTTAATTCAGACTGACAAACCTAAGTCATACAACTTTTTTATGGAAAAAATTTTTTGCATGTCCTAGTCTGTTTTTAGAGAATGTAAGAAAAAATACGTACAATGCATTTCACTATTATTTAACTCTATTATTTTGTCCACATATTTTTATACACTGTATTTCAAATCAGAGGATAGTAACATCGCTCGCAGTAACATTTATCTCGAATAAAGGACCAGTATAATAATCTTCTATGAAGTATGGCCTTTTTTTTTTCTTCCTATGACATTTAAGGTCGCCCCTTGCTCCAATGTGAAATTATATTCTCATGACTTCCTTGTTTGGTGTATTGTAAATAAATCATTTTATTTTCAATACATTTTAATATAGAAGGAAGTGAATCTGACCAAACAATATCTTCTGCAACAACAAATGCAATGATTTTAAGCCACTCAAAATGAAAAGGAAAGAAGATTATAATTTAACATGAAAGGAAATCAACCCCACAGAAGTTTCCGTTTTATCCAAAGGTCTTACCTTCAGGTCCACACCCCAACTCAATCACATTGGATTCGTAAAGACCTACTCACTACGATGGAAACACTGGCAATACTTTACGACGCTATTCCAACCGTCTACTTTGACCCATGACATCATCAAAATGGCAGCAATGACATATTTACTCGTAGCCAATATCGCGACCAAAACGATCCCAAAACATGCACATATAAACACACGAAAATTAACGTAAAAACGACACCCACAGGCCAAGTGCGGGAATGTGGGAGGGTTTTGGACGGGGACATTCTATGCAGCAAAATACGACAAAAAGTCAACTAAAAAGACAGAAAAATATAATTAAAAAAAAAAAAAAACATTAAAATACGAAAAATAATAAAAAATGAAAACTACCTATAAATCTATGCATGGAATTGAACAGTTCACTTGATATAAAATCAAACAAAGAAAGTGATACCAATCAACACTGTTGCCAAATAGCATAAGAATAGTATGAATACTTTAATTAACTTTTGTTGTTGTTGTTGTTGTTGTGGTCTTCAGTCTGGAGACTAGTTTGATGCAGCTCTCCACAATACCCTATCCTGAGCAAGTCTCCGAAACTCCACATAAGAACGGCAACCTACATCTCTCTGAATTTGCTTGCTGTATCCATCTCTTGGTCTTCCTCTGCGGTTTTTACCCCACACACTTCCCTACAACGCTAAATTCACTATTCCTTGATGTCTAAGGATGTGTCCTACCAATAGATCCCTTCTTTTAGTCAAGGTATGCCAGAAATTCCTTTTCTCCCCAATTCTGTTCAGTACCTCCTCATTAGTTACACGATCCACCCACCTAATCTTCAGCATTCTTCTGTAGCAGCACATTTCAAAAGCCTCTATCCTCTTCCTGTCCGCACTGTTTATCGTCCATGTTTCACTCCCATACAAGGCAACACTTCACACAAATGCCTTCAGAAAGGACTCCCTTAGGCTTAAATTAATATTCGCTGTTAACAAATTTCTCTTTTTCAAGAATGCTTTTCTACCCATTGCCATTCTGCATTTTAAATCCTCTGTATTGCGACCATCATTTGTTATTTTACTGCCCAAGTAACAAAACTCATCAACCTCCTTTATTGTTTCATTTTGTAATCTAATTCCTTCAGCATCACCTGATTTTCTTAGATTGCACTCCATTACCCTAGTTTTGCTCTTGTTAATGTTCATCTTATATGCACCTTTCAGAAAACTGTCCATTCCGTACAACTGGTCTTCCAGATCCTTTGCCATCTTTGACAGAATCACTATGTCATCAGCAAAACACAATGTTTTTAATTCTTCAACCTGAACTTTAATTCCTCCTTCAAATTTCTTCTTGCTTTCGTTTATAGCTTACTCAATGTACAAATTGAATAACATTGGAGAAAGGCTACAACTTCTGTAAATAATTCGCGTTAAAATTTTGCAACCATGACTTTACTAAACTGATGGTTCTGCAGTTTTCACACCTGCCTGCACCTGCTTTCTTTGGAATGGGGATAACAACATTTCTCTTAAAGTCTGAGGGTACTTCACCTGTCTCATACATCTTACACACCAGGTGAAATAGTTTTGTCATGGCTGGCTCTCCCAGAGACTTCAGTAGTTCTGAGGGGATGTCGTCCACTCCAGGGTCCTTGTTTTGACTTAGGTCTTTTAGTGCTCTGTCAAATTCTTCTCTCAGTATAGTATCTCCTACTTCATCTTCATCTACATCCTCTTCCCTTCCTATAATATTGCCTCTAAGTCTGTAGCAGTCAGCCACTGTGATAATATCAATGACTAGAGCAATGACAACAAATACAATTTTGAATTCTTGTATTCTGACATGTTAAGCTATTAGCTAATCTCTGCTAACAGCTTGATAATGGTCAATGACCGAAACCGGTAGCATTGAGAAAAAATAAACAGCTATGGTCAACATGTCATTCTGCAAATAAGTTCATTTCCTTTGTAGAGCCTCTCTATATCCCTTTTCCACTTTTCAGCTTTCCCTTCTTTGCTGAGGACTGGTTTTCCATCTGTGTTCTTGATATTCACAGATATTCCAAATATCTCTTATTTTCCTGTAGGCTGTATCTATTTTCCCCTAGTTATACATTCTTAACTTAAAATACACATAAAATCAAGAAAACAATACCAATCAAGGCCCTCCCAATTCCCACCAACATTAAATGGCATTGAATGATAAAACTGACCTACAATACACCTAAAATGAAGAAGGTGATACCAAATCAAAGGCATTATTTTACGGCGCGATTACACTCATCTACTTTGACCCATGAAATAAACATGTTGGAAAATGCGTAAACAGAATAATATCGTAATACTTAGGTATTGTCGATAATAAATCAGCACTCAGTTGCAGAAATAGCAAAAATAAAACTCTCTGTTAAGCTATACCTTACCACCAGAGTGAAATACAGATCACTAATTAAACACAAAGTTTTAATGTATAATCTGAACCTTACGCAAACCCGCTTGCTTTGATCAGTAAAAGCTACGTATTGGGGACGAAAGCAATAATTGTCCTG
Source organism: Locusta migratoria (assembly GCA_026315105.1). Classification (NCBI taxonomy): domain Eukaryota; kingdom Metazoa; phylum Arthropoda; class Insecta; order Orthoptera; family Acrididae; genus Locusta; species Locusta migratoria. Next base: position 462,334,790 of record CM048744.1, read on the forward strand.
AAGATTTAAAATCACTTGATCACTGTTTCGTACAGATCATAAAGTAAATAAAACATGCTATACCTGCTCTATGGTTGACAGGTTCTTGTATGTAACCTTGTCCAGTCGGTAAAAGTAATTGCGGTAATTTCCAAGAATGCTTGCAATCAACGTAGCTCGGACTGAAATGATATATATCAAATGTACAATTGTAAATCGATCGAGTGTTTCTGAACCAGAGATTCGCGTGCTACGCATCCTCACATACTAAAAAAACTACTTGTTCAACCTACACCTAACTTAACTTCCACTTAAAATGATCATTGTCTTGTAGAGATCATAGAGTAAACGTGCTATACCTGCTCTATGGTTGACTGCTGTGTTGTATTGTTGCCAACATTTGAAGCATGTGGGCAGCAGATTCTACAGTTTAGCCCTCAGGTTGCGCTTCAGATCAGCCTGTCACCACAACCAAGATTTCAGCGTAAAACTGAATTTGTCAGCGGCTAAAGGTCACTAGGTTACGAATGGCAGAGCAGCCAATCATAAGTCGTGTTGCCACAGGCAGAGAAAGAACTTTACAATTGTACTATGTAAACAAATTGAGTAAATAACTAATGCTGTTCCTGCTCTATGGTTGACAGGTTCACAATGTACCCTTGTCCAGTTAACAAAGTAACAAACCTCTTATAACCGAGAAAACAATTACAATCACAGAAATGCGGCACCAAAATCCTCGAATAAACTTCAAAACTGATGGCACATTAAACACAAAATCTTAATCTATAATCTGAATCTTAACGAAAAAACCGTCAACTACCAGCAACAATAGCAGGAATTATATAACAAAAAGTGAACCATTTAAAATAATGCTTACCAAAAACACGTCCCTGCACATAATTCTGAAGTTGGAGACACACACACACACACACACACACACACACACACACACACACACACACACACACACACCGATTTAAAAAAAATAAAACGCTTTAAAAAATTTCCATGCATACAGACACAAATCAGAATACCCGCCCTACAAAAAAAGTACATTACCCATGCAACCCCCTACCCAAAGGGAAAAAAAGACCACCCAGACCTAATAAATCCACCAGAACTAAATCCCAACCACATAACCATCCCTTCCTCCCACAACCCCCCCCCCCCTACCCGACCTACTTAACTCCAAACCTTTAGCCTATACATCTTCCCCACAGCACCCAAAAAAGAATGTAATACACAAAAATTACTCGAAACACTGTTCCGCCAACAGTATTCATCAAGATGAGACTGCAAAACGGAAGAGCACCGCTTCCCACTCCCTTTAACAGTTTTTACAGCCCCTATACCTTCCTCTATTGTATTCATACATGCCCCTGTGGAATAATTTTTAAATTCAATCCAGTGGTTAATAACTAAATGATTATACTGTACCCCCTCTTCCCCAACCCTTTATATGACAAAAAAAAGCATCTGACATTATTGTAGAACCCTCCTCAATGAACTCTTCAATTAACCCCACCAAAACCCCATTTGTCCTATTTTTGTGGTTTTAGGGCGCACAACTTCTATGGTCATTAGCGCCCAGCCAAGAACATAGATTCGCTATGATCTAAAAAAAAAATGGTGACTGTCAGAACATCAACAAGAGGCTAAAAACGAAAGATAAAAGACAATTAAAAGGGTTAAATATCCTTGGATAGGTTGGCCAAGTTGATAAAACGCAAAACTCGAGCAGCTGCTCGTGTGTCATCAGCTAAAATTTCCTCCAGAGTAGACGGAAAGTGAAGGGCTATACGGAGATGATTAAAATTAACACAAGTCAGTAAAACATGTCGCACTGTTAGCAGTTCACCGCAGGAGCATAGCGGTGCAGGTTCGGCGGATAGCAAGTGACGGTGGCTGAAACGGCAGTGACCGATCCGCAACCGGGCCAGGATGACCTCCTCCTGCCGAGAGGGGCGTGAGGAGGTCCTCCAAGCGGTCGGGATCGGTTTGACAGTTCGCAATTTATTGTTGTACAGTGTAAGCCACACACTGTGCCATTGCGACACGATACTCCGGCGAAAAGCCCGTTGAACATCGTCCGATGGGACGCAAAAGGTAGCCAAGCGAGGCAAAAGAGCTGCTGCCTTGGCTGCTATGTCGGTGGCCTCATTCCCGGGCACACCCACATGGCCAGGGACCCACAGGAAAGAAACGTGACAGCTGTCATCTGCTAGCAACTGGAGGGAGCGTTGGATCCGATACACGAGAGGATGGTTCGAGAAAGGGTTCTTAAGACTCTGCACGGCACTAAGGGAGTCAGAACATATGGCATAGAAAGGTTGGCGGTGGCGGCAGGTATACAAAACGGCCTGGTGGAGGGCGAAAAGCTCAGCCGTGAAGTTCGAGCACCGGTCAGGGAGCTTGTATTGGAAACGGTTGTCCCCGACGACGAAGGCAGATCCGACACCGGCAGTGCTCTTGGAAACATCAGTGTAAATAAATACAGCATTATCGAACCGCGAACGGAGTTCGACAAGCCTCGAGCGGTATACCAAATCCGGAGTGCTCTCCTTGGGGAGCGAACCTAGTTCGAGGTGTGTGTGAACCTGGGCCTGATGCCACGGTGGCAATGGGCTTTCGCTCAACCGAAGGGTGAAAGGAAGGGTAAAATCGAGCCGCTGTAGCAGGCGGCGAAACCGAACTCCAGGTGGAAGCAAGGCAATCGCAGACAACTGATATTGGCGATCGAGTGAGTCATCAAAAAAAAAATCTGTAAGATGGATGGTTGGGCATCGACCGTAGGCGGCATGCGTACCGACACAAGAGTATGTCACGTCGAGTGGTCAAGCAGCCTCGGCATACAGACTTTCAACAGGGCTGGTATAAAATGCACCGGTCGCCAGACATAATCCACGATGGTGGATCGAGTTGAGACGGCGGAGAATCGACGGCCGTGCTGAAGAGTATACAAGGCTTCCGTAGTCGAGCTTCGACTGAACAATGGCCTGGTAAAGGTGAAGCAGGACGGTACGATCCGCTCCCCATTACGTGCCACTGAGGACACGAAGAACGTTAAGGGATCGGGCACAACGGGCAGCCAGGTAGGACACGTGTGTGGACCAGCAAAGTTTCCGATCCAACATGAGTCCCAAGAATTTCGTAGTCTCCATGAAAGGGAGAGCAACAGGGCCGAGACGTAGAGAAGGTGGAAGAAATTCCTTGTATCTCCAGAAATTGATACACACAGTTTTCTCAGTGGAGAATCGGAAGCCGTTTGCGATGCTCCAGGAATATAGACGGTCAAGACAGCGTTGGAGAGAACGCTCCAAGAGACACGTCCGCTGGGCGCTATAATAAATTGCGAAATCGTCAACAAAAAGAGATCCGGAGACGTCGGCTGAAAGGCAATCTACGATCGGATTGATTGCAATGGCAAAGAGCGCCACACTCAAGACGGAGCCCTGTGGTACCCCATTCTCCTGGCAAAAGGTATCTGACAAAACAGAGTCCACCCGTACCCGGAACTTGCGATCCGCCAAAAACGCTTGAATGAAAAGAGGAAGGCGGCCCTGAAGGCCCCATGTGTGCAATGTGCGGAGAATTCCCGCTCTCCAACAGGTATCGTATGCCTTCTCCAAGTCAAAGAACGCTGCTACTGTTTGACGCTTCTTTAGAAAGTTGTTCATAATGAAGGTCGACAACGTAACGAGGTGATCAGCAGCAGAGCGGTGTCGACAAAAACCGCATTGGATATTAGTCAGGAGGCGGCGAGATTCAAGGAGCCAGACCAACCGAGCGTTAACCATGCGTTCCATCACCTTACAGACGCAGCTCGTCAGAGAAATGGGGCGATAACTGGAAGGAAGGTGTTTGTCCTTCCCTTGTTTGGGGATGGGGACAATAATGGCTTCACGCCAACTTGTGGGAACATGACCTTCAGTCCATATGCGATTGTAGGTACTAAGAAGAAAGCACTTGCCCGCAGGAGAGAGGTTCTTCAGCATCTCAATATGAATGGAATCGGGCCCGGGAGCAGAAGACCGGGACAGGGCGAGAGCATGGTCTAGCTCCTGCATGGTGAAGGCGACGTTATAATTTTCACGATTAAAAGAGCTGAAAGAAGGCGGCCATGCCTCCTCTACCTGTTTGCGAGGGAGAAAGGCAGGGTGGTAATGGGCATGGGCAGAGCTCGAAACCTCCGCAAAAAAACGACCCAATGCGTTTGAAACATCAGCGGGGTCCACGAGGACTGCGTTCTCCACGGTCAGGCCAGGAATCGGGGAGTGGACCTTGATGCCGGACAAACGGCGTAGGCCACCCCAGACAACCGTGGAGGGAGTAAAACGGTTAAAAGAACTAGTAAAAGCAGTCCAGCAAGCTTTCTTGCTGTCGTTTATGATACGACGGCACTGCGCTCTGATACGTTTGTAATTGATGCAATTCTCCAAAGTTGGGTGGCGGCGGAAGGTGCGTAAAGCACGGCGCCGGGCTCTAAGCGCGTCGCGGCAGGCTGCAGTCCACCAAGGGACCTGGACACGACGTGGAGAAGAGGATGTACAAGGTATGGAACGTTCAGCAGCGGTGAGAATAACCTCTGTGAGGTATTCGACCTGACTGTCACAGTTGGGAAAATTCTGATCGTGAAAAACAGCCAAGGAAGAATAAAGCCCCCAGTCGGCTTTAGAAATGTTCCAACTGGTGGGACGAGGAGATGGGGAATGATGCAGGAAGTGGATGATACAAGGGAAATGGTCACTCGAGTACGTGTCAGAAAGTGCATACCACTCAAACCGACCGGCAAGCTGAGGAGTGCATATTGCGAGGTCTATATGGTAATAAGTGTGTGTTGTGTCAGAAAGGAAGGTTGGTGCACCGGTGTTGAGGCAGACAAGATCGAGGTGTTGGAGAAGGTCCACCAAAAGGGAGCCTCTCGGACAAGGTGCCGGAGAGCCCCATAGGGGGTGGTGGGCATTAAAGTTGCCTACCAACACGAAAGGTGAAGGGAGCTGGTCAACAAGGTGTAGAACATCTGCCCTAGTAAGGGCAGATGACGATGGCGAATATATATTACAGAGGGAGAAGGTAAATGTGGATAAGGTGATGCGGACGGCAACTGCCTGTAGGTGAGTGTGCAAGGAAATGGGATGGAAATAGACGTCGTCTCGAAGGAGCATCAGAACCCCTCCATGGGCTGGGACACCTTCCACGGGTGGCAGGTCGAACTGCACAGAGGTGTAGTGTGGAAAGTCTGCACGATCAAGTGGACGCAACTTAGTTTCCTGGGGGCAGACTAGAAGTGGGCAGTGCAATCGAAGGAGTAGTTTTAACTCCTCCCGATTAGAACGAATGCCGCGAATATTCCATTGAAGGAGCGCCATGATAAAAATGAGAGAAGAAATAAGGATAAAAACCAACTAGCAAGCGGGGTCACCTCGACGGCCGCTGAGGACCGGATTTCGAGGGAGCACTGCTATCGCTGTCCAGGGGCAAAGGGTCGTGGTCCATAGATTCGACCGACGCGCCTGCCACCTCCCTGAGTTGATCAGGAAGGGCAGTATCCACCGCCGGTAGAGGGCCGGGTGCCCGGCAGACAGAGCGACCCGGTGAAACAGAAGACGGCCGAGGCCGGCAACTGTTGGACGGTGTGACGGATGGGTCACACCTCGGCGGGGAAGGAGAGGAACTCTTTTTCTTGTCAGCTCTTCTGGAAGAGTGACGGCGGGAAGAGGCAGTTGACGGTTGGGAAACCTGAGAGCGCAGAAAATCCTCACGGACGGGTTCCTTTTTCAAGGTCCAGGCATCTTGTTTAGGTGCCCGCGGTTTACTACAGGTTGACGAAGACTGTACCTTAGAAGCAGCAGGAGGAAGCGGGGATGTGGAACGGGCAATCTTCGGGCTGGCGGATCGCACAACTGTGTCAGCGAAAGTGAAGTCACAAGTCTGGGTACTGGAATCCTTCGTAGGTCGAGTTGAGGTGACGACCTTACTGTATGTACTCGCTGGGAGGACAGTGGGCTTTCGACTCGCCAACAACTTTCAAGCGGCAGATGTCGATACCCTCTCCGTAACCCGAATTTGCTGGATTACCTTCTCATCCTTGTATACAGGGCAGTCGCGAGAGGAAGCCGCATGGTCACCGTTGCAGTTTAGGCAGTGAGGGGACGGAGGTGGGCAATCCCCCTCATGGGCGTCCCTACCACAAGTGACACACTTTGCTGCATTTGGGCAATGTTCACGGGTATGGTTGTACCTGTGGCATTGAAAACAGCGCGTTGGGTTAGGCACATAAGGGCGGACGGAGATGACTTCATACCCTGCTTTGACCTTCGACGGGAGGTCAACTCTGTCGAACGTCAAAAACACAGTACGAGTCGGTGTCAGTTGGTTATCGACCTTTTTCATGACCCTATGGACGGCTGTCACACCCTGGTCGGACATATACGATTGGATGTCTTCATCAGACAACCCGTCAAGGGATCTCGTGAAGACTACCCCCCGTGACGAGTTGAGTGTGCGATGTGCTTCCACCTTGACAGGAAACGTATGTAACAGTGTAGTCCGGAGTAGTTTCTGAGCTGGAAAGGCACTTTCCACTTCCAGCAACAATGTGCCATTGCGCTGACGTGAACAGGTTTTAACAGGGCCAGCAATTGCATCTACACCTTTCTGTATAACAAAAGGATTGACAGAATTGAAATCCTTTCCGTCGGTGCGAGAGACAACAAGAAATTTAGGTACATTAGGCAGAGTCTTTTTTTGCTGAGGCGAGTCTAACTTACGTTTTTGGGTCAACGTCACTAAAGAAGAGAAGGAAGTCATCGCGGAGGTGTCCCCCGTGATTACCGGCGTCTCCGATGGCGCGCTCCTTCCTAATGGGGGGCCCTCTCCGAGGGCTTACCCGCCTTAGGTGATTGTTCACACCTCAGGTCACACCTCCCGAGAACTGACGGAGGGACCAATCGGCACGTTCGGAAGGTACCAGCTCGGGTAATCACCCCTCCCTGGGCCTGGCCTATACCAGGGGGTACATACTGGTCTACCCGGGGCGGGGAATTACGCGTTACCCCGTCACCTGCTACGCATGATAATGCGTGGGTCGGCCTTCAGACACGCACAGGGAGGAAAGAAGAAGAATAGAGGAAGAGAAGAGAAAGAAGGAAAGAAGTGTCTCAAACGCCGAGGCGGAGACGAATGAGGAGGAGAAGAAGGCTAGGAGAGTACAAGGAGAGAAAGACAGAAAAAGGGTAAGAAAGGAAGGAACGAAGGAAGAAAAATGACAACAAGAACCACCGTAGCTCACGAAATATGCCCGTCTCTAGGCGAAGGCATAAACCGGGAGGGAAGGTGAAACAGCCTGGGGCAGAAGAAAGACTGCTCTGGCTCGGGGCCCCGTGCGCGCCACACACGTACCCACAAAAGAACTGTGGGCCCCCTGGGGGGTGTCCTATTTTTGACAACCCTAAAAACCATATATGAAACCCCATCCCCTGACACAACAGACCCCCCCCCCCCCAATACCCATAAACCAACACACGGCCCACACCCTCCCATATTTCTTTTTTCCAAAACAAGACTCATCAATTTAAACAGTAACCCCAGGACCCCCCCAACTTCCCCCTATACTTTACAAACTCAGCACAAACGTCCCTACAAAAGAATACCAGACCACAGTAGTTTTCACAGTCACTCCTATCTCATGCACACAAAACTCCTCAGACAAACAGTAACAAAAATAATATGTTAAAAGGACAATAACATTCAAAGCCAATTTCGATTTCTCAGACAAGGTACCTCTACAAATCAAGCACCAGTAATTATCACACCTACAACGCCACATGTAAAGGTCGTTGTTCCGAGACATTGGGACTTTGGAGATCTTCATTGGCTCCTTGCACTTTGAGCACCTCCCTTGCTCTGCTATTAGTCCTAAGTTTTGTAAAAATTGAATTTCATCCAGTGGCTCCTCGCCCATTGCTGAACGCAACGAATGGAAAGTGAATTTTTCTGGCATATCCATACATAACAAACAAACAAATATTTGAAAAATATACAATATTCTCTCCTTAACACAACCCCTCCGCCACTAAAATAGCTTAATAGCTCAATTCAAACCACACATATAACAACAGAAAGAAGAATGGCCGTACAACATAATACCCATTCTATGTAACATCCACCACAAGAGAGCGCCACTCAATACTTAAACATGACACCTATAAATAAACACATCTCAAAACTACCGTGCATGTGATGACATCATAAAACACAACATGCTAACGTCACAAGTCATAGCCGACGGGTTGAATCGCATGCTATAAATGACCCGAAACACTTACTTTGGCACCAATCCCTCTGACTGTACCAACATGATCCCAACATTGAACCTTGCCTTTCCTAGTTCATACCACTATCCAAAAGAGAGCCCACTTCTCTCCCACCTCCAAGAATTTCTCACTTCCAACTTGGCCTCGCCATATTTCCCCAAGTCCCTTACTAAGAATGCAAACCTTTCAGCAGGAGAAAGGAGAGCCATCCACAACCTCAAAACAAATCCCAACATAACCATCCTCCCTGCAGATAAAGGTTCCACCACTGTAATTACGAATCACAGTGACTACCTGGCAGAAGGGCTCTGCGAACACTCTGGTTCTTCAACCTGCTAGTTGTGCTGGAATAATTCCATCCCAAAAGTCCAAAGTCCAACAGGATCTCCAATCCCTGTAAAAATCAAACGGTCCCTCCCAGAAGCTCTCTCCTGAATACATCTCCCTCCTCACCTCAACAGCACACTGCACACCCACCTTCTAAATGCTCCCCAAAACCCAGAAACCAAATAATCCTGTATGGCCGATTGTGACTGGTTACTGTGCTTCTACTGAAAGAATTTCAGCTCTCGTTGATCAATACTGTCAACAAACTGTCCAAAATTTATCCTCCTATATCAAGAATACCAGCCACTTCCTTCACCAACTCTCCACCATCCCCAACCCTTTACCTCCTGGATCTTTACTTGTCACAGTAGATGCCACTTCCCTATACGCCAACATCCCACATAGCCATGGCATTGCCGCTCTTGAACACTACCTCTCCCAACGTCCGTCTGCATTCAAGTCCAGTATCTCATTCCTTATAACTCTCACTAAATTTATCCTAAGCAAGAACTACTTTTCCTTTGAGGGGAAGTTTACCATCAAGTCTATGGCACAGCCTAGCATCCCAAAACCCCATCTGATTCAGGTTTATTTATGGTAGTTACATGATCTGGACTCAGGGCCTTCCTGCAAAACCTGAACTTCTCCCCCATCCACGTCACCTAGTCTTCCTGAACCCACCATGCCATATTCCTGGATGTCAACCTCCATCTCACTGATGGCTCCATCCACACTTCCATCCATATCAAACCTACCAACCACCAACAGTACCTAGACTTCGGCAGTTGCAGCCCCTTCCACATCAAAAAATCCCTACCTCACAGCCTGGCCATTCGTGGACAGCATATATGCAGTGACAAGAACCAAGAAATTCCTTTCTCAATATACTGAAGGTTTCATAAAGGCCTTCACAAAAAAACTACCCAACAGACCTACCCAGCAAACGGATCTCCCATGCCATATCCCCACATACCCCAAATCCTCCCTCTACCACCAGTAAGCACCCACAAAATGAGTGCTCCCCATGTCACCCAGTACTACCCTGGATTGAACAACCAAACTGCACCCTTCACAATGGTTTCGATTTTCTGGCCTCATACCCAGAAATGAGTGACACCCAGCCCAAGATCCTTCCAACCCCTCCTAAAATGGTGTTCAGTCACCCTCCCAACCTCCATCCTAGTCCACCCCCTATTACAGGCCAAAACCCAGCCCACTGCCACATGGATCATATCCTTGTGGAAGACCTCACTGAAAGACCTGTCTAATCCACCCACCTAGCACTTCTTATTCCAGTCCCATCACTGGCTTATCCTACCATATCACATGCCAGGCCAACTGTGAAAGTAGCCATGTAATTTACCAACTGTGCTGCAGTCACTGTGCAGCTTTCTATATTGGCATGACAACTAAGCAGCTGTCCATTAGGATGAATGGCCACCACCAAACTGTGGTCAAAAACAAGGTAGACTACCCTTTGGAGCTGTGGAGCATATGCTTGAGTTCGTTGGCTGCTTCACAACCTGGCCATCTGGATCCTTTCATCCACCACCAGCTTATATGAACTGCACAGATGGGAGTTATCCTTACAGTACATTCTCTAATCCCAAATTTATCCAGGTCTCAACCTACGATAACTCCCCTTTTTTCAACTCCCAACAGTTCCTGTCCTCTGTATCCTGCACTTCTTCCATTTTTTTGTGCTATGTGTGTGTGTGTGTGTGGGGGGGGGGGGGAGGGGGGCGGCACATGTGTGTGTGTGTGTGTGTGTGTGTGTGTGTGTGTGTGTGTGTGTGTGTGGTGTGCGATTTAATACATACATGTTCCGTAAGACCTTGTTGTATCCATCCCCTCCACCGTAACGTAACCTAGCTACCTACCTGCCCCCATCCCCTCCCCTATTTCCACACAGCAGAGCATAATTTGGAGTGCAGCAGCCAGAGATGACAGTTGTGTGACTGTTGTGTGTGCCTGTGTGATTGGGTGAACATTCTAAATTCTGAAAAAGGCCATGGCCATTAGCTGAAGTGTTGTATGTGTGTGTCTCTTTTATGTGCTGTCACAGCTCTTAATTGGTTGGAGGTTTTGGTCAACGAGGGCAGAAATTCTTTTTGTGAGAGCACAGTAAGCAGCCACTCAATTGGGCAAACAGGATTGTTACACTTATGCATTTTTTTGGGTTGTACGTGACCCAACTGAGGAACAAGTTTCCATCATCATAAAACGAGAGTGTAGATGAAACTGAAACAATAGTAGTGATGTATAACATGAAAGTAACAATTCTATGCAGACAAGCTGAAAGTTTAACTAAATATAATCAACTTTGTAACACAAAAAATAGCTTGTTTTTTAATTTTTCCATGAGTTCCTTGACAGAATAGAATGAGTAAGCCACAAGGAAACTCTTCAGTTTCAACTTGAAAGTACATAGATTACTGACAAATTAAAAAAAAAAAAAAAATCTTCTGAGAGTCTACTGATAATAGATGCAGCAGAATACTACACACTTTTCTGCAAAAGAGTCAAGGAGGATTGATGAAAATGAAGATTGTATTTTTTTTCTGGAATTAACTAAGTGAAAACGGCTAACCCTTGGGAATAAGGTGAAATTGTTAGCAACAACATTAAAGAAAATGAAGTCCATATAGATACAGTCAGGACGTTTTTACAATAATCTACCGCACAACATAAAAGACAGGTGGACTGTAGTTTACTTGTCATATTGTGGCATAGAGTGGCATGTGGCACTGTGGTAAAAGTCTCGATCAGCAGCATGGCCCAATGTATTTACATGACGCAAAGCGGCAGTGTTGGGAACAGTCGCTGTGGATGCTGGGGAGTCATTCCATGTCAACTCAACACAGTTTACATTAAAATTTTACTTCACCATCTCAGATTTCAATGAAATTTGGTATACTGGCACCCCCCTTATAGAGAAAGAAAAATGCCAAATTTCAACTTGATATCTCAAATGGTTTCAAAATTACACCTTGTTAAAGTTTTCAAAAAAACCTCATAATCGGCCTGTTTCTGAAACTTTAAACTGCTATAGCGACTCTCAGAATCAAGTTAGAAAGATGAGAGAGGTGTCATTTTGCAGTATTTTTCAGTCTCTTTCCAAAAATATGTAACCATACAAGGGTCATAATATATTTTTTTACCAATCTCAAAATTAAAAATTTAATTTAAAATTTTTCAAAATGCGCCACTTTTAAAATTTTGTAAAAATTCTCAAATAGTCCTTGTAGAGTGGTTAATTAATAGTATAAGTTTGATAATGGGATCATAATGGGTTCTTACAGAAAAATGCATTCGAAAACAAGCTTACATTGGAATTTTCACTATAATAACGACTAATTGAGCTTTCACATTATACATTATGACATATGCTTCTTTAACAATGTGCTGTAAACAATGTAGTATAACAATGTGCTACTACAATACTGCAAGTGCTGGACCGTAATTGATGGTGTGACAAGTATTGTGTTTATGTTTGATATGTGAGTAGAGTGGAAGTGCTTGTGTGTTGAATAAGTGTTTGTGCAGTAATGGAAAACACAAGGCATAAAACATTTCAGTGTTTCAATCCTTTTTCCAAAAAAAAATCATAGAATTAGAAATAAAAAAACACTTAGAACAGTAACACAATGGATGGTTGAACATTTTCTAGCACCTAATGATGCTAAAGTATGTGACTCTTGCAGGAAAGAGTTATCAACTCTAAAGAACAACAAAGAAACAAATCAAGCCAGTGCTACACTAAACCTAGAGCTTGAAATTTTAAATACTTCTGATTCTGAAAATGACCCTGATTTCAACTCTAAGTCAGATGTCGTTGAGACACTTAATGTTTCTCTTCATGAACTGGGTGAATCACCCCTTGATTCAAGAAAAATAAAATCAAAGAGATATGCTTCACAAAAAAATTTTCAAAATTAATTCAGCCATGAAGCGTAAACTTTTTACTTCTATTCAAGACTCCTCCTCTGATGAAGATAATGAAACCCTTGATTATTCAATTTTGAAAAATCTAAAATACCACTTCTCACACTGCACTTCAAGGGACAAAAGGATTATGATATTACAGTAACTTGTTTGCCTGATTCATGGAGTGTAAGAAAAATAATGCGAGAATTTAATGCTCCAAATTACATGGTCAGGCAGTCTAAGAAAATACTTAAAGATAAAGGTATATTAGAGGGCCCTCATCAAAAACCTGGCAAGAGCCTGCCAATAGAAGTAGTAAGAGCAGTGCGTGATTTCTATGAGAGTGATGAAATCAGCAGGGTTTTAACTGGTAAAAAAGACCGTGTTTCTGTTAAGTCTGGGACTGGAGAAAAAGTCACACTGCCAAAGAGACTAGTTTTATGCAATTTAATGGAGGCATTCTTATATTTGAAAGACAAAAATCCTATGTTAAAAATAGGGTTTTCTAAGTTCGCAGAACTAAGACCGAAAAACTGTGTCCTGGCAGGTTCTAGTGGTACGCACTCAGTATGTGTCTGCACAAACCATCAAAATGTAAAACTTATGTTAGAAAATGCAAAAATTAGCTCAATGACAAATGGTGAACTGCATATGTATAAACACTGTATTGCTAAAGCACTGTGCAACCCTGCATCCATTAAGTGCTATTTTGGGGAATGTTCAACCTGTCCAGGTACAGATTACATCAAAAATTTGTTGGAAGAAAAATTTGAAGAAAAAGGCATTGAAAAAATAACTTTTCGGCAATGGATATCGGTCGATAGATGCAACCTGGAGACAATAGAAAAATCAACTTCAGATTTTATTGAATTGTTCGGCCAACTTTTGTCTGCATTAATCAGACATGACTTTATTTCCAGACAGCAAAGCTCCTTTTTGAACAACATAAAAGAAAATCTTGAAATCTCAGAGTATCTTGTCATGTGTGACTTCTCTGAGAACTACACTTTTGTGATTCAAGATGAAGCACAAAGCTACCACTGGAACAGTGGACAAGCAACAGTACATCCATTTGTGATCTACTATAAAAGAGAGGAAGAAACCAAACATGTAAGCTTTGTTATCATTTCTGAGGTTCTAGAGCACAATACTATAGCAGTGTATTGTTTTCAAAGGAAACTGATTGAATTCATGAAACAGAAATTTGGAGACAATATATCAAAAATATATTACTTTTCTGAGGGGTGCGCTGCACAGTACAAAAACCGGAAAAACTTCACCAATTTAAGCTTTCATTCAGAAGACTTTAAAATTAATGCTGAGTGGCATTTTTCAGCCACCGCCCATGGGAAAAGTGCCTATGATGCTGTTGCAGGAACTGTGAAGAGATTAGCCTCCAGAGCCAGCTTGCTAAGGCCCTATGAAGACCAGATTCAAACACCATTCCACCTGTATGAGTGGGCGATGCTAAATATTTTTGCAGCAAATTTTGTTTACGTTACACAACAGGAGTACATTGAAACTGAGAAGCACTTGGAAAATCGGCTGAAAAAATCTGTGACCATACAAGGCACTCAGAAACTTCAATGCATTCATTCCTATCCCTTCTAGTAACAGCAAAATGAAAGTAAAAGTTTTCTCAGAATCCACTGAGTTCAAAATTGAAGTTGTTACAATGATTCAGGATCGTTTAAGTTTAGCAGAAGTCAGTGGGTATGTGACTGTCGTCTATGACAATAACTGGTGGTTGGCCTATGTACTTGAAAAAGATGAAATCAATGATGAAGTGAAGGTTTCTTTTTTACATCCAGCCAGTCCATCATCTAGCTTTTCTTTCCCTACAAAGCAAGATATCCTTGAGCTTCCTGTGACACTTGTGCTAAGTAAAGTTAACCCAATAACTCCAACCGGCAGAACTTATAATTTGTCAAATGAAGAACTGCAGAAAACCACTGAAGTCTTCACCGACTTCAGTAATTTAACCTTCTGAAAATATTTTTAAAAAAGGCTGCAAGTTAATTACATAAGTTTTTTTCTGTTATGTACATACACTTTATTAAAATATTAACCCAGTTACAACACATTAAATTTTTTTACCAAACTTCATGTGTATATTAATCATGAATTTCACACAACTAAAATTTTTCAGTTGTAAAACTACCTAGTTTTAGTGCATAGGCTTCTTTTTCTATTAGTGATAAGTCTAAAGCTTTCTAATGATTACATTTATCTCTTAAAAAGAGGTTGTAAAAATTAAGCATCATTGATCAAATTTATAGACATATTTCTATTGTTAAGTCTTTCATATAAATTTTTCATAAATCTAAGAGACTATTAGACCTTCCGGGACCAATGAGTCATTATTATAGTCAAAATGCTAATGTAAGCATATTTTCAAATGCATTTTTCTATAAGAACCCATTATGATCCCATTATGAAATTTATACCATCAGTTAAGCACTATACAAGGTCTATTTGAGAATTTTTTTTTCAAAATTTTAAAAGTGGCACATTTTGAGAAATTTAAAAATAAATTTTTTATTTTGAAATTAGTAAAAAAAAAAAAGTTATTATGCCCCTTGTAGTGTTATATATTTTTGGAAAGGGCTTGAAAAATGCTGCAAAATGACACCTCTCTTATCTTTCTAGCTTGATTTTGAGAGTCGCTATAGCAGTTTAAAGTTTCAGACACAGGTCGATTTTTAGCGTTTTTTAGAAACTTTAACAAGGCATAATTTTGAAACCATTTGAGATATTGAGTTAATATTTGGTATTTTTATTTCTCTATATGGGAGGTACCAGTATACCAAATTTAATTGAAATCAAAGATGGTGAGGTAAAATGACTGTGTTGAGTTCACATGGAATGACACTGGGATGAATGGCGGCACACAATGTTTACAAGATGTGAAAACATCATGTTTGAATGATTTTAGTTTAGAGATGAATCACAGCGTTCTAATGTAGAAGACCGAATATTACAAAACTACATTTCTCCACATGCACTGCCTTTCTGTTCAGATGTAACACTTTGTTGTTATGTGTGTGTCTCTCTCTCAAATGATACAAATTACAATATTTTTTTCAGTGTTCATAATTTGGTAAAATGCTTGCAACAGTTCAATCTGTACTCTTTGGTTCCTGCCTAACCACATCCTTTAAAATCATGACATATTCGTACAAAAAATAATATTCGTCGATGTACCCTTGTACAGTCAGTAATTGAATTATCGTACACGCCGTAGGCTACTCGAAATGTACTACGTTGCCAACCTAACCCTGCTACAGACACACACACACACACACACACACACACACACACACACCGTGACGCTACCCATGCCGCTGATTGAGACTTTAGCCGGCCGGCACTGTTGCTATGACCACTACACGTGACGTTAGCCAACCAAATAATAATATACAGCAGTCAATGTCATTTTTTATATTAGGTGAATTATTTTTGCAGAATTACTGTTCATTTATTGAGAGGACAATGGTATGCACAAAAACCTGATGACTATAGAGCAGGAACAGCAATATTTATTTACTTCATGATCAGCAAAAGAAATTATAGGCTATCCCTGTTCCCTACACACCTTAATAGTAATGAAAATCTTTCCATATGCCGCGAGATTTATTTATTTTATTTTGTTATTATTATTATTATTATTATTTATTTATTTATTTTTATTTTTTTTTTATTTTTTATTTTATTATTATTATTATTATTATTATTTTTTTTTTTTTTTTTTTTTTTTTACTGTATGAAAGTAATAGTGATTACAATGAAGACAAAACCATCTTTGCAGTCAAATATCTGATCGGCTGTCTCCAACTGCACCACGATTGGTCAACTATGGCTACTGCTAACATCGCCACACTACATAGCATGTAAACTTTTACTGATAGGAAAGTGTTGTCTGCCTTCAAAAATAAAAGAAAGCACCATCTTACTGATTTGACATTACCGTACACTTTTATAGAATACCTAAATTTCAATCCATGATAAGTGAATATGCAAGTTTTGTATTAAGAAGATTATAACAGCTTTATTCGCCTGAAGATGGAAGGATGAAATTGCAGTCTGTTGCCCGTGGTTTTAGCATGGCGCGTATGTTGGCAACTGCAAACAGATTGTTTCTGAACCGGAGATTCGGGTGCTACCTAACATTCACTTAAAATGATCACTGTTTCGTATGGATCACAAAATAAATAAAACATGCTATACCTGCGCTGTTGTTGACTGCTCTGGTGTATACATAGATATTCTTTAGTGTTGCCGACATTTCCCGCATGTGGGCAACAGACTCTGCAATTTAGCAAGTTTACTATCAGTGTAGCAAGTTTAGACTTCATGGTAAATGATGACAGGCTATATTGTTTTTCCTGTGCGTCATCAGTTGTGATGTAGACCTACATTTAATTATATTTAATTATTTATTTATCTTTTTTTTTCAGGCCAAGGCCTACAATTTTTTAAAGCAAGGATATTATGACAAATCACAAGGATGTTTAACAAATTGTGTTTACACAGTATAGAGGAATAAATTAAGGTATGTACAACAAAAATGTACCATACAATGCTGTGTAAACTTGAAGTTAAATATAAAGAGCTATATAGGCCTAGAGCAAGTAGACGTCCCATAATTACTGAAAACGTCCAACTGAAATATGCAAGATGATTTTCACCTAACACATTAAAATAGACAGTCTCAAAACATAGATAAGCTACCAGTGACACACAAATTTACAAAAACAACTTACCATTCTTTTATCTAAAAGTAGGCCTAATTGTGAAGACTGTAAAGTGACTTTTCCATAGGGTATTTTATGTTTAAATGAGGAGACGAAATTAATATGGACAACTTTTTTTCAAAATACTTAGAACTTTAAACTATCTATTATAAAACATTTTTAGACCTGTTAGTGCAATCTTGGTGCACAGTTTGATTTAAAAAGAGAATGGCGATTAGAGCAAATATCTTCAAAGAAAATAACTATTGAGAGGTAGTGGTTAGTATTTGTAATTTACAGAACAGATTTCTCAAAGTAGGGCCTATATCTTCATGATTCTAACTGCTCTCTTTTGAGCACTTGTTTGTTTTCTTTTTGATAAAAGTTGATTAGCCCAAAATATTAAACAGACGTAAGTTAAAACATGACAGAGTGAAGTAACCAAAATATGCAGGTTTAATAGTGTTCTTATCACTGACAAGAGTGATTACTTAGGCATCACAAGTTGTTATACAGGTGACATTAAAATGTCCAAGACCAGTGTACATGTCTACAAGTACAGGATTGGATTTATTTCTAGTTCACTGTTTGTCCAACTGTCGGAAAAAAGAGTAAACATGCTCTCAGTGATTATACAAGTGGGAGAACAATAAGAAAAATTGTATATAACCCAAAACTTTTATGTCTTACTGTAATGATGATATGAAACAGGGACTAAACTGCAGAGTCTGTTGCCAACGCTCTGCAAATGTTGGCAACACCACAGCAGTCAACCACAGAGCAGGTATATGTTTTATTTATTTTGTGATATGTACGAAACAGTGATCAAAAAAGTGAAAGTTAGGTTAGTATGTGAGGGCGCGTCCAAAAGCGATCCATTTACAGTTGCCAACATACGCGCCATGCTAAAAAGTACGGGCAACAGACTCTGCAGTTTTACCACAGTGTTTCGATTAGTTAATATATCGTACACTGCAGTGAACTGTAAGGAGCAGGCCCAATTGTGATTCTGCTGTATGGTCTACATGCATGCAACTGCTTCTTCAAGGTTCTCTCGTGTTGTACCTACTGCCTACATCAATTTACAAATTCTAGTAAGTGATTATATGTTGAATACATAACTACACTAATTATTAAGGCATATCCTGTGATGGTGTAGTCAAAATATGCCGAAAGATACCAACGTACTATACACCAATTACTATTAATAATTTACCTTTCGGTTAGACTGCGGAGAGTACTATAAGCAATTTGTTAGTTCCAGTTTCCCAAATATTTCGCCAATTCGCCTGCACAACAGTATAGGAAAATGTTCATTCTGATTTGTCACTCAACTGTTCATTGATAATAAACATGAATGAGTTACAGTTTCACCAAATTTCAATTCTTATCAACCCAATAATTTTTTTTATTATTTTCTTTTTTACAGGAATAACAAAAACACTGAATTTATCAAGCACATTGTATTGTTTAAAATCGAAATTGCCGCAGTGTATTATTTTTCAGTTTACCCAACATTACAGAATGTAAATTTCTCCCAGAATGGTTAACAACGAAGAATATCTCTCAACGTGTTAAATTTCCTCAAGACGTGGGATATTTAACGAACATGTGTTTGTTTACAAATCATAAGGACATGTCAACTACTACATTGAAGGTGGTTTGAATAATTTTGTTGTATATATTAATTTACTGATTGCAGTTTGTTGTTTTGACTCGACTGTCTAGTACAATTATATTGAAGTTGCTCATTGAAGACGCGAACCTCATCCATTCCAAACTGTGGATAGCAAATGGATGGTTATGAGGTGCTAGGCTTGATAGGAGAAGGATCATTTGGAAGAGTGTTCAAAGCAAAAAGTCGACATAAAAATGAAGTGGTCGCTCTGAAAGTCATAAGAAAAGTAAGTGCTTATTAGTGAACTGTGATACGTTACACCTAAACTTGAACGTGATATATACTAAACTTGGTCTGTTGAGAAAAAGTACTTAGAAGTGACATTTACATACAGTTAAATTTGAGCCTTAACTTTACTTTTGTACGCTGTAAGTAATTTTTTTGCTTATAGCGAGGAAGACCAGAAAAGGAACTACGAAGTTTAAGGCAAGAATGTGAGATTCAGCGGCATCTTAACCATCCGAATATAATTCGCATGTTGGATTCCTTTGAAACCGAGGACGAGGTAAAATGAAACTTAAATCTCTTATTGTAATGGAATTCATGTACCTTTAAAATTGTTTACACTGTGAAACAGTGCTGCTGCAAATTATTTTCTCTGGGCAGGGGAAATGCGAAGGAGATTTTCAAATAATGCTTACAATGATTTATGAAGGCTTTAATGCTACATTCATATATATTACAGTTGGAGTAGAAACCCATAAATTTATCCAATTAAGTGCAGCTATTTTTTATTACATTACATAAAGCTTAACTACTTCCTCTCCTCCCCGTTCGTGGGAACTTATGCCCTTGCTGTTTAGTCCCCTTAAAAAATTTCAAGATAATAATAATGGGTCACTCCAAGTCAAACCAGCCAATTTTAGAAATGATCCCCACCTAACCGTCACCAATTTTGTTAAAACTTTCACCATACCTGCAAGTACGTGTCAAACATAGTTTCCTCGGACGTTTTAGTCCCATACATGCTGTACTTTTGGATGTAGGGCCATCAGTGTAGAGTTGGGTCAGCAGATGAGCATAATTTCACGGAAAAACAGTCATGTTTGACAGCTATTTGTAAACCAACTATTTTAGTGAGAAATTTGCAAATTGGTATTTCCACTCAACTTTTTTGCTCAAAGTGAGCACAAAAAATATCCATCAGGTGGCACCACACCATATTGATATCACCAGTCTGTAACATTTTTACATCACAATAGGATTTTATTTGGTTATCAACAACATTGATGTTAGAACTCACCATAAATATTAACTTTCTAGCTTTTTTAGTTACTGAGATATGTGGCCCTAGACTTGGTATTTCAAATTTAATAATCAAATTTGACCAATTATCGGGTCAAATATCTCAAAATGGTGGTCAACCTATTTTTTTCTAGCTAGTCTCATTGCAAAGAGCTGAATTTTATCTTCTAGGCACTTGTTCCTGTTTGTTGGTATCTTTCATTTGAGGGATAATATTTATCTTCAAAGGTAAGCAACTTTGTTGAAGTAAAAGTCAATCTGGAAACAGATGCTTGACAATCAGTCTATTTTTAAGGCTGGAATGAAACTTTCACTCTGCAGCATAGTGTGCACTGATATGAAACTTCCTGGCAGATTAAAATTGTGTGCCGGGACCGCGACTTGAACCTGGGACCTCTGCCTTTCGCGAGCAAGCGCTCTACTACTGAGCTATCCTAACACGACTCACGGTCCATCCTCACAACTTTACATCCGCCATTACCTCGCCTCCTACTTTCCCAACTTCACAGAATTTCTCCTGCAAACTTTTGTAAGACAAGCACTCCTGGAAGAAAGAATATGGTGGAGATATGGATTAGCCACAGCCTAAGGGATGTTTCCAGAATGACTTTCAATCTACAGTGGAGTGTGCGCTGATATGAAACTTCCTGTCAGATTAAAAATTTCAAGTCTATTTAACGGGAATCTTGTGTTGGTTCGTGGTGGCTTGGCTAATACCAATTTATAGAAATGGGTTGGTTGGTTTGGGTATTTTAGGGGGACTAGACTACTATGGCCATCAGTCCCCTATAGAAATGGGTAATAGCAGTGTTACTACCTATTTTTTTTTTTTTTTAAATGGCAACTCCATTGCCGAGGGGCCACACCCAATAGCCATACAAGAACAGCCACGGGTGGGTCTCTTTGTACAGGATTCCCCACCTGAATTTGATTGTTCCACGATATTACTGTGTCTGTCTCAGGGTGTGTGATCAGGTTATCAAGCGTGAGCTACTGTTTACTATTGTGTGGATTCGAATTTTTGCTCAGAGAACATGTACTGGTGTTCCGTCAATGTTGAATATAGCAGTATGTGCCTTGGGATGAAGGATTTTCTAAGGACTTTGCAACCTTAAAGAATCATTCATCTCATATTGAGATCCCAATGGACCTGAAATTGGGTTACCTAAATTCTGTTAATTACATCCAAAAAGGAGTCTGCTTGTATGTTTTTCCGGAACTCATTCAATTTGTGTTTATGATGAATTGCACAATGTCAAGCTCATGAATGTGGAGCGTTTGATTATTTTTCACAGACTATGCTTTTAAAAAATATGATCCTGAAGATGATATTGAATTTAAGCAGTAGGTCCACACTGATAGTCACTAGACACTAAAAGCTGTCCATTGAAGACTATTAAAAAAAAAAACAGGAAAAATATGGAACCTTTCATGTCATTAATACATTGCTAAGCATCAAAGCCTCTATTTGAACTAGACGAAAGATAATTTGAAAATGGGAGACATTTTTCTTTTAATGGGTTTTGCAGAGAATTTGTCGATTGCAAGAGTCTATGCAATCATTCCACGGGGAAAATAGCCAGGCCACATTACATCCATTTCCAGTTTATTGGAGAGGTGCTGAAGCTATAAAAATGTGAATGTTTGCATAATCAGTGATTCCCTCAGAAATTACATAGGTTGATAATTTTTTTGTATTAGACAGCCAAATTGTCACAAACAATAACTGTAGCTGATTTTTCCAATAGTATTCTTGAAGTGCTCTATCAACCTTCTCAAATAAACATGCACAGCAACAGGCCTAAATTTATGGTAGTACAATAGTGAAATCAATGTAGATGTTTTCACAGCATTAAATAAATGGAAAACCCACTGATGATCGCACAGAGGTGCTGAAACTAGTTTGGGTATGTAATAAATCAGTGTTTTGCATTTCAGGCGGACCTCATACCCAGAAAATTTTTACTGCAAACACGGCAAGAACAAGAGCTGCAAATCGAGAAAATGATGAATATTTCTTCGTCCAGCCAGGCATTCCCCAGCAAGCTCTACAACAAATAAAGGAATACCTTATTGAAGCTTCAGAAAATGAATCTAAACATAGAATTTAACAAAATATGTTTAGCCTATAATGTTATCCCAGACTATATAAAAAACTCTGTTAATATGAATATTATGGAGGAGAAATTCCTACCAGGAAAAATATATATAAAAAAATAGATGATTACTTACCAGGCGAAGGAGCACAGGTACTGATAGTAGCACAAATAAATTAATAAATTCACACACACACACACACACACACACACACACACACACACACAAATGCTAGCTTTTGCAGCCTAGCTGCTGCTTCAGGAAGAAGGGAAGGAAAGGGAAAAGGAAATGATGAGGGTTTTAAGGGAGTGGGTAAGGAGCCATTCCAATTCTGGGGCAAAAAAAGGAGGGTAAACAAATACACACACACCCACACATATACACAAACGCAAGCACACCTAGGCAGACATGCTGTAGAAAGCTTTCTACAGTGTATGTCTGCCTAAGTGTGCTTGCGTTTGTGTATATGTGTGGGTGTGTGTGTATTTGTTTACCCTTCTTTTTTTTCCCCCCAAGGTAAGTCTTTCCTGTCCCGGGATTGGAATGGCTCCTTACCCACTCCCTTGAAACCCTCATCATTTCCTTTTCCCTTTCCTTCCCTTCTGCCTGAAGACGCAGCTAGGCTGCGAAAGCTAGCGTTGTGTGTGTGTGTGTGTGTGTGTGTGTGTGTGTGTGTGTGTGTGTGTGTGTGTAAATTTATTAATTTATTTGTGCTACAATCACTACCTATGCTCCTTCGCGTGGTAAGTAATCTTCATCTATTTTTTATATAAACTCTGTTAATAGCATGTCATCTGCACCAATGAAAGTGAAACGCACAGGGATTACTTGATTAAAACAGGAAGTTAGGGACCTATATGCTTAAAAACAGCCACTGAATAATGAACTTTTCAAGACACACTTAGAATTAGCCAACAGCTTCTCAATACCAACCCAATTCGAGGAAATAACTGAGAGGGAAAAGGCACACATACAAAAACAAATCCAAGGAAAAACAAAACAGTAATCTCAACAAAATTATAAATCAAACACACCCACCCACAGAAAACTATCATCACAACCAGAAATATAACTTTCATGACAGAATTATCAACCTAACAGACACAAATCTCACAAAACAAAAAAAGTCTACTAGAAAAAGGTCCAAAACACAATATAAACACACAAATATCACACAAAACAATAGAAGACCTCATAACAGAATCTGAGCATATAATAAAGGAACAAGAAAGACTGTGCACACCAAACTTTAATGCAAATTTAACAAGAGAATTAGTAGCTGCAGAAATAACACAAATAATTAAAACACACAAAACCACCATAAACTCTAATGACAGAACACCAGAAGAAACCACATCCCATAAACTAAAAAGAAAACAAGACTATACTAACCAGGACAGATAAAGGAAATATTTTGGTTTTGATGAAAGAACAGGACTACATAAATAAAACACTAGATTTTCTGAAACACAACAACATAACCAAATTGATCAAAGACCCATCAGCAAGATACCATAAAAACATACAACAGGCATTGAAAATCACCAAAACTATATTCTCAAAAGGACAGGTAAAAAGAATGACACAGAAGAACCCAAAGGCACCCACCCAAACTCCTTACCATAGGTGCACAAAGAAAATATCCCGATACGCCCTGTCATTGATTTCAGAAATGCTCCATTCTATTACCTAGCACAACACACACTCACATTACTAAAGAAAATATACACTTTTGAAAACATCAGGAATCTGGAAAACTCACAGGAACTAATAGACAAAATCAAGAATGTGGACATACCAGTTACAGCAACCCTCATATCCTTTGATGTAACATCAATGTTCACCTGCGAAACAATCAACATCATCACACACAGACTAAAACAACAGGGAAACACAACAACACACCCATTGATGAAATAAAAACCATACTCAGGACCATAATAGAACAAAATTACTTTGTGTTCAATAAAGAATTCTACTCGCAACAGGAAGGACTACCAATGGGATCACCCATTAGTTGTTTTCTAGCTAACATCTTCATGAACAAGCTGGAAAATAAAATTTTCAGGAACATAATACAACCTAAGAAATACAAAGTCATATACTTGCACCGTTATGTCAATGACATAATATGTCTGATCAACGAGCCATACACACACACACACACACACACGCACGCACATATAACAGCTTCACAATGAAATAAATAATGTACACCCAAAAATTCATTTCACTTTGGAAACAGAAACTGTCAGCACTCTGAATTTTCTGGATCTCACCATAAAAAGAACAAACAACACACATGAATTCACAGTATTCAGAAAACCCACCACTATGAGTACCACCATCCACCGTCTATTGAATCACCCGGTGACACCCAAACAGGCAAGCTTCAGATTCTTGCTCAACAGACTAAACAGAACACCCATCAGCAAACACAACTACACACAGGAACTGAACACAATAAAACAAATAGCATTGGAGAATGGTTATGACACCCATATAATAGACAGACTAAACCAACAAATATGCAAAAAGGAAATAATGAACAAGTCACACACACACACACGCGGGACCACACACAATATAGAAGAACACAACGCTTGGACAATGACCACATACCAGACACAACAGCAGAACACAAAAAAAGGAAACAAATGGCACATACTCACCTACAACAACAAAATAGTCCACAGGATAGGCAACACATTAAAGAAACAGGGACTCCAAATAGGATACAGGACAGACAACACAGTACTGAAGAAACTCAGAACACAGACAAATTCAACAGATAAGGCATATATGAACTGATGTGCAATACATGTCAATCAGTATACATTGGACAAACTTGCAGGAATTTCAATACCAGATATTCCAGAACATCTCAGAGCACTAAAAAGTCACAGTTCCCATAGCACATTTGTAGACCACCTAATAGCTCACAAACATTACCCAACCAAAATAGAAACAGACTTAAAGATACTAAAATCAAGCCATAACGTATACCACAAACTAACAATAGAAGAAAACTATCACATACAAAAAGCAATAGCAGAAGGAAAGTCAGTCAGGAATGAGTACACCACACTATGCAAAAATAAATTATTTAACCCATTAAATGAGATGTACAGAAAAGATGACACAGACAGCTAAAACACACACACACACACACACACACACACACACACACACACACACACAGAGAGAGAGAGAGAGAGAGAGAGAGAGAGAGAGAGAGAGAGAGAGAGAAAGGACAAAGAAACACTATTCAAATCCACCACCATTCAACTGGAGAACAACTGAAAGTCAACCAAAACATACACATACCAATACAGTATACACAGGCAAATTTCTAAAGTGAGAAGTGATTGTGATAAATGAATCCGCAGATTATGTTTATTACATGTGCATGTGTGCTATCTACAAAAACACATAAGAGAAAGTACACGCCAAAAGAAACTGTATGTAATAGACAATAGGCAGACGATCAAAATTTTTACATTTTTACACTATAAGTAGCATTTTTTTAAACCCTCACAAGGTTCAAAGAGATAATTTTGGTTGCAGATGACAATGCTACCACTACATAAATATGTAGAAAAGGTCCCACACGACCACAGAGTGTAAAATAGTAAAAACCAAAATAAGACTGATGACTTTGTAGACCTAAATTTACACTAGTACAATAGTAAAATCAATGTATTTGTTTTCACAGCATTAATTAAATGGGAAACCCACTGATGATGGCACAGAGGTGCTGAAACTAGTTTGGGTGTGTAATAAATCAGTGTTTTGCATATCAGGCGGACCTCATACCAAGAAAACATGGTAAATCACAATGTGATGTAATTAGTGGAACAGCAAAACATGCAAGACTTCAAAGCCTAAGAAAAAGCAAATTTTGACACTGCTTGAGATATTTTGTGATGAGAATGTGCAAGGAATAAATTTCTTCTTCATTGAAATGACTGAATTTGAAACTGAAAGAGTGGCTCAAAAGATGATAACCAGTTTTTGCTGACTGATGAAAAACAAATTCATATCAAAAAAGTTTAAAATCATCTTTTGTAGCTAACATAGGCCAGTCTGTCACAAGTATCTTTGGAGAAAATATTTCAAATCTCCAGCTTCGACAATACAAAGCCTGTATCCAGAACAATAAATGGTGGATCGGGAATATCTATGATATGTCACTTGAACATAATTATGTGCTAATAGACTTCATGCATCCAGAGGGACCTGCATGTTCATTAAACTGGCCTGATAGAAAAGACTCCTGCTGGGTTCCAGTGCAGCACATTATCACCAACATTCCTGCTTAATTGACAACATTGACAGAACACCAGTACAAGTTCTATAAGCTAACTATATCTAGTACTGACCAAAAATTCAAATCCAGACAATAGTAAACAACAACTCAGACTTGATAACCTGATCATACACCCTAAAACAGACGTTGTAATATAGCGGAACAACCAAATTCAGTCTTGGAATCCTGTACAAAGAGACCCACTCATGGCTGTTCTTGTATGGCTATCGGGGATGGTCCCTTGGCAATGGGGTTGCCATATTAAAAAAAAAAATAAATAAATAAATAGGTAGTAACACTGCTACTACCCATTTATATAAATTTGTAGTAGCCCAGCTACCATGAAAAAATGCAAGATTCCCTTTATGTAGCCTTAAAAATTGACTGATTGTCAAGCATCTGTTTCCAGATTGACTATTATTGCAACGAAGTTGCTTACCTTTGAAGATAAATATTATCCCTCAAATGAAAGATACCAACAAACAGAAACAAGTGCCAGCTTGTTGCAATGAGACTAATTAGAAAAAAAATTGGTTGAACACCATTTTGAGATATTTGACCCAGATAATTGGTCAAATTTGACGATTTAATTTTAAATACCAAGTCTAGGGCCACATATCTCAGTAACTAAACAAGCTAGAAAGTTAATATTTAATGTGAGGTGTAACATCAATGTTCTTGATAACCAAATAAAATATTGTGATGTAAAAATGTTACAGACCAGAGATATCAACAATTGATAATGGGGTGGTGCCGCCTGTTGGACATTTTTTGTGCTCACTTTGAGCAACATTTGTGGAAAACGAGCTGCCTCACTGATTTTTTCTATGTTATATATGAAGTTAGCACAAAAAGTTGAGTGGAAATACCAATTTGCAAATTTCTCACTACAATAGCTGTCAAACAAGATGATCGTTTCACAAAATTATGTTCATTTGCTGACCGACCTCTACGCTTTTGGCCGTAGAGCCAAAAGTACAGCATGTATGTAACTAAAACTTGAGAATACTTTTTGACATGTGCTTGCAGCTATGGTAAAAGTTTTAACAAAATTGGAGATGGTCATGTGTGGAGACCTCTGGTTGACTTGATGTGGAATGACCCTAACAATAATAAACAACACTCCCCATGCCCATTCTCCCTCCGTCCCTCCCCAGTTTGCTCTCAATAAAACTGGTAGTACATAGTCACTTACCTCACTTTCTCGAGTGTCACTAGAACATTTATAGAAATAATAAAGGACATTACTGTTCCTTTTTGTAGGCCTATTATACAAACTTTTTCAGTGTTTCTTGTTGTTGGTGTGGTATGTGTAATTATTTTGGCTATGAAAAGACTGCAGACAGTGACTGTTCCACAGTCAATGAAGTGGATTTTAATGGGAACATTAATAATGTAAATAAGACATTCTAATTTTTCTTGTTTACTTTACTTTTTTCAATACCGTATTTCATATTGTCGCGTTGCAATGGGAGCAGGCTTGACTTCGAAGGCAACTGAACACAACACTTATACTCAAAGCATGTTTATTATGAACTTAACATACACGCAGCACTGACTGCCTCTCGGGCAGAGTGCTCTGCTATTTATACACATACAGAATTTACCAGAAATTAGAAGAACAGTTAACATAAGAAACAAGTAGAATTTACAAGTGAAAATAAGAAAGATGTAGAACATTCTGGAATTGTTAATTACAAAGAAATAAATTTTTTGCCGGTGGCCAGGATTGAACCGGTGACCTTCAGCACCGCAGTCAGTGATGCTATCCCCAGCGCCACGCCGGCAGTCGGTTTACGTGGTGTCTCGCGGCAATATTACTCCTTCAGTACATTGTCCCTGCCTCTCTATGACTGAACCCCAATGTCTTGGAAGGTCAATTATTCTATCTAGGACTACACTACTGTTCATCTGCCAGATGGCTTGATTAATAGTGGTTGGAAACTCTTTCAGAGAAAGATGATTATGTTGGTGAGCAGGTTTTATTCAACTTTGCGAACAAGTCGAAGTCTGGGCTATAGAAACTAAGCAGCAACACTTCCCATCTGTATTCACACTATGTTTAGCTACAAATTGTCTGTTTTTTGGTTGAGTATTGTTGTAGAGAATGACTGGCATAGAGGTTGGGTATTGTTCATTTTTCTGCACAGATTTTGCAAGTAGCTGTGACACTTGTCAATTTGATACTTTATCTGTCGTAATGCAGCAGCCCCGGAGACGGCGGTTGGGGTTAGAGTGTGTGTGTGTGTGTGTGTGTGTGTGTGTGTGTGAGAGAGAGAGAGAGAGCGCGGACGCGCGCTTGCGCATTCTCTGTGGCAGATGAAGGCTTAACAGTCGAAAACTTCAGTTTTGTTTATTCTTTTATGTGAGCCTTTTTGCGACTCGGACGGTTCTGTAGTGAGTAGCAACCTATCCTTTCCAAAATATTGGTGATTATAAGCTATTTAATCATTCACTTGGACACTGATTGAGAGTTTCAAAAAGTTTTTGGACATATATGATCTGCAGTTTTGTACTCGTTGGACTGTGATTTAAACTCTGTTTCCAAGTTTCTAATCCATTTTTCATCAGTAGTGACAATTGACCACAAGAATTCTTAACCTTCACGGTCGAATCGTTGTTTGAATAAGTTTTCGATGCCCAGACATTTCTGCTTCTCTTCAAGAGACGAACATAATGAGCCTCATCTCGCAGAAATTTTTTGTTCGTCGAGTCATTTTTCAGAATATGGTATACTGATTTTGAGGGAATTCCTGTGACATCAGAGAGCATCTCATTAGTCACACTTTGATCTTATTCAAGAGCATGTCTTTCGTACTTATTTAATGTATTGGCCTACTGTGTTTTGGATTATCATCTATTCTTATATATCCACCATAGAAGTGATTTCTTTGTCTTTCTTTCTCTTGAGCCATGTCCCCGCACATGCAGGGTCGGCTTTATTAATCAGATTTTGGTTATGAGATGGCTGGATGCCCTTCCTGTCACCACCCCATGCCCCCAGGAAGAAATATCTGCATATGGTGTTACATGTGTGAAAGTGTAAAGTGTCACAAAATGTTTGCAAATCGTGTAACTAACTGAGGTGGAACATGGGGACCATCTCGGAATTCATCTAGGATGATGTGGAAAGCCGCCTAAAAACCACATCCAATCTGGCCAGTACTCCGACCCCCTTCGTTAACCTGCCAGGTGAATTCGAACTGTGGCCAGTAAGCCTCCCCACCTCAGAAAGTGGTGCATTAGACCGCACAGCTGAGTGGGTCCACCATAAAAATGATTAACCCAACATAATATTTTACTACAGTCCATTGTAAACTAACTACAATTGTCACTTTATATACTGTGGATTTTTGAGGCATAATTGAAGATTGGAGTACCACCCCCCTTGGCTTTGACCTATGATGTCATTATCAGTGACAAACTAAACGGAAAAAAAGCAGAAAGCAACATGCTGAAACAAAACAATACTCAAAAAGTAAAACTGACCATTACGTGCAAAGAAACTTTCTTTTGCAATAGTGTTCTGCCAAGAAGTTGCAGTTACAAATTATTAACATTTCAAATGCTTAATGTTTTTATTATTAAAACATGGGGCTTGGGTAGATGGATGGGTGAACATAAATTGATCAGTTTGAATTGTAAAAAAGTAATGTAATTCCTAACAGAAGAAAAAGTCAAGCCACAGCATGGGTTAAAGCATGGGTTTTTGCCTCATAAAGTTTCTATCTTGGGAAAATTCCATGAGGAGGAGGAGGAGGTTACGAGTTGTATAAAATCAAATACTTATTTTTGGAATAAAAATAAGCTGTATGCCTTGTTGCAGACCTAAATTTACATATGTTAACTAAATTTTAGGATTTCATTAGGTATTTGAGGGTTTTTTGTTTTTCAAGAGTTTTAGACACGCTGGTACTTTACTTTGGTTTGATGCAGATTTTTTACTAAGTTCATTACTAAATTAAAAATACTTAGTATATAGTTAAACTACTTTGCTTGCCTGTTTTCTTGTGCTGCAAGGTTTCTGATGAAAACCACTGCACTAGTAGAGTCAATTTTTAATTATTTTAGACCCATTAAGTCCTTAATGACAACATGTGTTACCTGTAATTCTGTTACAAAGAAAGGATATTTTTTAACTTATTGAGACTAAAATCAGACTATCAAGTGTAAAGATTATTTTTTCTTACTCTCACATGTATGAAACATATTTAATTTTTTATAAAAATTGTACCTACATTTGTCATAACAATTGGTAACTGAATTACACTTTACAGTAACGAAATTACGACATCAAAGTAATGGAATTACACTATTGCTGTCCATTAAAAAGTGCAAAGCAAGAAGGCATCAAAACATTTAAAACTATAGTTTTTCAATTAATCTGTCCTAAAAGTTACTAATTATTTAATAGGTTGGTAGTGCATTGTTCTTTACAACAATTGACTGATAAGATTCCATACTAAACAGTTTTTGGAGGGAACTGTGTCTGTGGCTGGAAAGTAACACGGCACATGCTAGATAATTGAGTGCACAGTACTTTTAAAATTCATTTGTGAGTTAGTAAATCTATCTGGTGTTTAAGCGCTCATTCAAAAATGCCTTTCGCCGCCAAAAAAGAGAGAGAGGGCATACAAAGAAAAGCTTAAGAAGAATAAAGAAAAATACAAACATGTGAAACAAAAGGACAGTCTTCGTAAAGTTAATGTGTTTAATAACCTGACTAACATTGCAAATACGATATATCATCGACTTAATAAGAGCAGAGTTAGAAACACAGAAAATCAAAACAAGAGGAGGAAGTCAGGAAGCACAGTCTTCACACTCGGTCAACACCACAAGCTATTGGGAAAGTAAAGCAACGAGTAAAAAGAAATCTTCCAAAATCACCTAGGAAACAAAAAGCTTTAGTCAAACTTCTGGCAGAGGAGGCAGGCTATCGTGAAAACATCAACTATTACATGCAGACAAGTCACAAGACGTGGATCCTAACACATTGAAGAAAGTTGACCAATTTTACAATGATAGTAGGCCAACTTGGGTTAGTCCAGGACTAAAAGATTGTTACCATTCATTCTGAGGCAGGAAATCAACATATTCAGAAACAATATTTGCTTACTATACTGAAAGAAGCCTATGCCATTTTAAAGCAGGAAATTCTTGAAGTAAAAATGTGTTTTTCAAAGTTTGCTTCTTTAGACACACAGTTTGTTCTACTACAAAATTCCATCCCTGAAAACGTGTGTTTATGCAGATATAATGAAAACATAAGACTGTTATTGGAAGCTCTGAAGACTTATTTGCCTTTTTTTTAAATGTTATGTTGTATGATACCACCCTCATTAACCACAGACATGGCCGAGGTGAGGTGGCTTGCTTGCCTCAGTGATACAGATAGCCGTACCATAGGTGCAACCACAGCGAAAGGGTATCTGAGGAGAGGCCAGACAAGCATGTGGCTCCTGAAGAGGGGTAGTAGCCTCTTCAGTAGTTACAGGGCCAATAGTCTGGATGATTGACTGATTGTAACATCAGCTAACATGACTTTGCCATGCAGTTACTGTGAATGGCTGAAAGCAAGGGGAAACTACAGTCGTTGCTTTTCCCAAAGACATGCAGCTCTACTGTGTAAATATATGATGATGGCATCTTATTGGGTAAAATATTCAGGAGGTAAAATAGTCCCACATTCGAATCTTCGGGCGGGGACTACTCAGGAGGATGTTGTTATCAAGACAAACAAAACAGGCATTCTACGGATTGGTGCGTGGAATGTTTTAACCCTTAATCGCGTAGGTAAGTTAGAAAATTTGAAAAGAGAAATGGACACGTGAAAGTTACATATGGTAGGGTTTAGTGAAGTTCGGTGGCAGGCTGAACATGATTTCTGGTCAGGAGAGTACAGGGCTATAAACACAAAATCAGTTGGTGGTAACATGGGAGTAGGTCTGATAATGAATAAAAATAAAGGAATGCGGGTAAGTGAGATTAGTCAAGAGTATGATGCAACACGTCGGCTTTGACCAGTGACATCATATACGAAGCAAAGATATGGAAGTAATAACATTTCAACATCTGATGTCTATGAAGAAATATATCATGATAATTAATATACCAAAGTTAATACAATGAATGAGTTTACAAATATATATATATATAATCATTAAATAGTTTAACAAATATGTATGATAAATGAAACACATGCTATCCATTACATTACATTATTAAAGAAAACAATGAACTATGTTTAAATTATTTACATGTTATAACAAATGTACACTATACATTTTTAATGATGTTATTCTTGCAAGTGTAGTGTTTGAAACAAAAACAAGAAAGAAGTTACAGCATTATGTATAAGAAATATTATTTTATATTTATTACTATATTAACACATTCTAGAACAAATCTCTAAGATTTTGTTAAAAGATATATGTACGATAATGCTCACGCAAAAGTGTAGCGTAATAATATATAAAGATTGTTAGACTTACCCAAAGTACAGGCTCACTGATAGAAACAAAGAACACAAATAAAAACACACAAACATTCAAGCTGTTGCCACCACTGGCAGCTTCTTCAGGAAAAAGAGGAAGGAAGGAGAGGAGAAAGGGAAGGATACGGGTTTTAAGGAAGTGGAAAAGGAGTCATTCCAATCCCAGGAGTGGAAGGACTTACCTTGTCTAACAATCTGTATTTTTATACATATTTTTCCCACCATGAAAATCTCCTTCTATAATATATATAGTTTAAGTCAGGAAATACATTTTTCATTTGTGATTAAATGTCAATATTTTGTGAGATAGCTGTATCGTATTCTTTACTTGAGTGGGTGGGGTCAAGTCTAGTGTATGATACAATTTTTAAATGATACCATGATATTTCATAAGATTATTTATTTATTTAGTGTATGCCAATACAGATGAACTGCAACCAACAATCATGACTTTGATTGATTTTACAACAAAAAAAAAAATCATCATCATTAGAGACTGATTATGCCTTTCAGTGTTCAGCCTGGAGCATAGTACCTCTAATAAAATTCCTCCATGATCCCCTATTCGATGCTAACATTGATGCGTCGTCTGATGTTATGCCTTTTACTTCAAAATCTTTCTTCACCGAATCTAAGTACTTTCTTCTTGGTCTTCCTCGACTTCTCTTACCCTCCGCTGATGAGCCCATGAGTCTCTTAGGTAATCTTGCTTCTCCCATGCATGTAATATGACCCCACCATCTCAGTCTGTTCGCTCTAACTGCTGCGCTATGGTGTTCATTTCCAGTTTTTCTTTGATTTCTTCATGATGGACACCCTCCTACCATTGTTCCCATCTATTAGTATCTGCAATCATTCTTGCTACTTTCATATCTGAAACCTCTACCTTGTGAATTAGGTAACCTGTATCCACCCAACTTTCACTCCCATATAACAAAGTTGGTCAAAAGATAGAGCGGTGCACTGCTAACTTAGTCTTGGTACTTACTTCCATCTTGCAGAAGAGAGTAGAACTTAGCTGAGCACTCACTGCATTAGCTTTGCTGCACCTCAATTCCAGTTCTTTCGCTATGTTGCCATCCTGTGAGAAAATACATCCCAGGTACTTGAAACTGTCTACCTGTTCTAACGGTGTTCCTCCTATTTGGCACTCTATCTGTTTAAATCTCTTTCCCACAGACATTACTTTCATTTGGAGATGCTGATCTTCATATCATAATCATTGCACCACTAATCAAGCTCTGAAATATTAGTTTGCAACCTTTCAATTGAATCGGACATTACAACTAAGTCATCCGCATATGCGAGACTGCTTATTTTGTTTTCATCTATTTTAATCCCGCCCTGCCAGTCTACTGTTTTCAGCATATGATCCATGAATAGTAAAAACAACAGTGGTGACAGGTTACAGCCTTGTCTTACCCCTGAAACTACCCTGAACCATGAACTTAATTTGCCATCTACTCAAACTGCTGCCTGACAGTCTACGTAAAGCTCTTTAATTGCCTGCAGAAGTTTGCCTCCTATACCATAATCTTGTAGAACTGACAATAGCTTCCTTCTAGGAACACGGTCATAAGCCTTTTCTAGATCTATGAAACATAGATACAATTCCCTGATCCACTCATAGCACTTTTCCATTACCTACCGTAAGCTAAAGATCTGGTCCTGACAGTCTCTAAGAGGCCTAAACCCACACTGATTTTCATCTAACTTGTCATCAATTAATACTTGCACTCTCCTTCCAACAATACCTGAGAATATTTTGCCTACAACACTAATTAAAGAGATACCTCGATAGTTGTTACAATCTTTTCTGTTTCCATATTTGAAAATTGGCGTAATTCCCGCTTTCATCCAGTCAGACGGAACCTGTCCCGATTCCTACGTTTTCTCAATTATCCTGTGTAACCATTTGAGACCTGATATTCCACTGTATTTGATGAGTTTCGGCTTAATTTCGTCCACCCCAGCCACTTTAGTGCACTGTAATCTACTGACCATTTTCTCCACTGCCTCAAATGAGATCCTGTTTCCATCATTGTTCCTATCCCATTCTACCTGGAAGTGTGACACATCATTGAACGTTTCACCTGCATTGAGCAATTCTTCAAAATATTCCCTCCATCTGCACAAGGCATCCACAGGATTAACTAGCAGCTTTACCGACCTGTCCAAAACACTTGTTAATTCCTTCTTGCCTCCCTTTCAAAGATTGGTGATTACGCTCCAAAATGGTTTTCCCGCGGCTTGACCCAGAGTTTCTATCTCATTGCCAAAGTCTTCCCATGATATCTGCTTGGAGTCTGCAATTATTAGTTTGGCTTTGTTTCTTTGTTCAACATAACTTTCTCTGTCTGCCTGTAGTATGGAGCCATTTTTTAAATGCCTTCTTTTCTTTTTACAGGCTGCCTTGTCTGTGTCATTCCACCAAGCTGTATGCTTCTTCTTGCCTTTACACACTATTGTTCCAAGACATTCTCATTCCAGTAGTGTGTCCCTGTACCTTGACCATTCCTCTTCCAGTGACTGTAAATCATTACATTTAACTAACTGGTACCTTTCCGAGATCATTGTTATGTATTTGTGTCTAATTTCCTTTTCTTGAAGCTTCTCCACTCTTATCCTTCTACACATGGACCTGACTTACTACTCTTTTAGCCTCACAAAACCAATTTCACTGCAGATTAAAAATGATCAGTATCATCAAAGAACCCCCTGAAAATGTGTGTCCTTCACTGTCTTCCTGAATTCCTGGTCTGTTGTTATATAGTCAGTGACAGATCTGGTTCCCCTTCCTTCCCAAGTATAGCGGTGAATGCCCTTATGCTTAAAGAACAAAAACAGAACTGGAACAGAAATCCAAGAGCTGTTTTCCGTGCCTGTTGGCCTCCATGTCCTCTCCAAACTTACCCATAACGTTTTCATAACCTTCTGTTTGATTTCCTATCCTGGCATTGAAATCACCCATGAGTAAAACACTATCCTTATCCTTCTCTCTAACAACTACAT
Organism: Locusta migratoria; assembly: GCA_026315105.1. NCBI lineage: Eukaryota > Metazoa > Arthropoda > Insecta > Orthoptera > Acrididae > Locusta > Locusta migratoria. Next base: position 462,370,908 of record CM048744.1, read on the forward strand.
CACTAAGTGTTTTGTGAAATCTATCCATCTCATCTTGATCTGTCCCTTCACAGGGTGAATACACTGCCACAATCCTAATTTTCTTGCTGGAGATGGCCAAATCTATCCACATCAGTTGTTCATTTGCAATTATGCTGGGTTTGATTGCTTTTCTGATGTAAAACCCTATACCCCACTGTGCTCTTCCTACTCTGATTCCTGACCGGTAGACATTGTATTCTCCGACTTCGTTCTCTTTCTCTCCCCTTACTCTAACATCACCAACAGCTAAAACATCTAACCCCATCTTACTTGAAGCCTTCGCCAGCTCTACCTTCTTCCCAGTGTAATCCCCATTGATATTAATAGCTCCCCATCTCATTCCAGATTGTTTGCCAAGTCGTATCGGAGGAGTCCCTGGTCTGTCAGAGGTGGGACTCCATCACCTCCAAAGGTCCAAGGCATTTTGCTCTGATTGTTGCCAGCATGATATTGAATTACCTGGGAAGCAGGTTGCTAGCCTTACTTGCCCAGGGCCCCACTGGGTAGGCCACTCATACGTTGCCGTGGTTCATGAACTAGGACATGGCTACAGGAACCCACACCATGATAAAAAAAGTACATTAACTGCATAATTTTACAAACTATAAAAGAGGTAAACAACTAAATCTACAAATTAATATCTACGTCTGCTATTCATTCAAGGGCTGCCTCTGTCATTTCAAAGAAATCTTCTAAATTTCCTTGATAAGCTCTTATGCAACAGCTTGTAACAATGTGGTTGATTTTGTGGTGCTAGTTTCCACTGTCATACTGGAGGATGAAGCCTTTCCCCAATGGTGGCTGATTTTCAGCACAGACGCCATGGCCTGTGCAGATCCTATTAAGTGTTTTCCAGGCACAACGTGGTAATTTGGTTCCAGCTGGTCTTGCGTCAGGTCTCTGGAAGGTCTGATATTTCTCACAGGGCACATTGTTCCACATTTCTTTCCACTTTCTTTCAATGTTGAAACTATTTGCATGCAGTGATTCTGCCAATGAGATGGATGGTTGCCTAGATTTTAGACAGCTCATTCAGAGAGCAGGCACATCATAGTGGTTTGGAAGTTTGGGGGATTTTCAATAATTTTTCGTATTCCTTGAGAAGGGTGTTTTGTCTTCAAAGGTCTGGAGGCTCAATGTGACTTATACTTGGTAACCAATTAACAGGAGTAAATTTGATGCAGCCTGTTGTTGTCATCATTGTTGCATTTAGCTGTATGTCAATTTTTCTCACATGTGAGCTATTAAGCCACACTGGAGCACAGTACTTGGCAGCTGAATAGACCAGACCTAAGGAGAAGCATCACAGAGTTGTAGCTCTTGCACCCCATCAGGTACCACTCAGCTTATGTATGATGTTATTACATTATTTTAGTTTTGCTGCGATTTTTCTACGAGTTTCTTGTAGGAGAGCATTCTGTCTAGAGTTACTCCTAAATATTTAGAGTTAAAGATAATATTTAACTTCGCATTGGCCAGCAGACTTCGGTCTTCGTTGGATTTGGTGTTAGTCTCCACTTTTTGAAGTATTTGTCCATTATGCTCAGGTCTGCAGAAAGGATCTCCTCACCAGCTTCAAGAGTTCTCTGTTGGTTGGTCAAAGCCAGATCGTCTGCATAAATTTCCTTGACTCTGTTTCAGGAAGGTCAGCCAGGTACAAGTTGAACAGCATTGGTGCCAAAACTGAACCTTGAGGGAGGCCATTATTAAGTTTCTTCTGTCTGCTTAGTTGATTACTAAGGACCACTTGGAAGTATCTCTCAGATAACACGTTACTTATGAGCATAATTATGGTCTGACATTGTATAACATGTGCGAGTTTGTACAGGAGTCCTTCTCTCCATACTGTGTTGTAGGTAGCCATGAAATCAACAAAATCCACCAGTGGTTTATGATCGGTAACTTGATTAAATTCTGTGACATAAATAAAAACATAAAATTTCTTTAGGGTGTAAATGATAGGAAGCACTCCTTTATCAACTTACGCATAGTGCTGTTGAGCGGTATAGTTTTTTGGGTACAAAATCAATAGGTTGCTCTGAGTCAACTGCATGCTGATAAGTCAAAACTGGAGCCACTCTGTACTGGGACATTTGTGGTACCACAACCAAATGTTTAGTTCATCAGAATGTTGCAAGACAAGGTGGGGAACATAACCTATATTTAAGTCACACAAAAATATCCACAAGCTATAAAGCACACCAAAGACGTCTGCACTGCATCTACTTCTTGTGTGATCAGCTGCACTGTTCTTATGCTGTAGTGTGGGAACAATCTCTATACACAGTAAGGACAGTCCTTTGAGGTAGTCTTACCTGGCAAGGCTATTCAGCAACTTGAACATTGGGCCTTATTTTTGTTTTTGTACAATTATAAGATTCATTACCATCCAACTTCACAGTATGCTAATGCAAATGCATTATCTCACAAAGGAAACTCCCCATTGCTTCCCTCTCAGATTAAGTGGTAGGATGGCCCAGAAGGTAGCCTGTCAAAAATTGAACACAGGTCAAGCATGAAAACAGAAACGTGTACTGAACTGTGAAAAAACAAGCAACATAGATACAGTGAATGGTCAAAGCTAAAGCTGTAGCTATAAGCTTTATTCTCTTTCTTACAAAACTATGAACTGTTGGTCCAGTCTTCGATATATCTGTCCTCTTTCTGTCATGTTAACAACTGTCAGATTAATACATTGGCTATAGAGTATGAGTTGCATGATAATAATAGCCTATATTACTGTTATTACAGTTGCAAGTAAGGTGGTGAACACTGAGAGTGGGGGAGATGCTGTATGGACCTCTCACAGAAATGAAAACAACGAATAAGCAGTCTATGAACTAAGTGACAACAAATGAATTCAAGAACCAAAAGCTCCAAAACAGATCACTGAACAAATTAAAGAATCCCTTCCTTTGCTCTTGCAAATAGACGTTATAGCAGGATGCAGACACAAAATTGAATACAACAAACAGACACATAAAGATCACATGGGTGTGTGTGATATATTGTAACACCATGACCACATAACCACAATGCCTCGGCTCTTCCAAATCGCCCGATTTTGTGCTTCTTGAGCTTTAACAATTCACTGTTTTTATTTTCCTACTTTTTTTCAGAGTTTTGGACACCTTCTTAATGTTTTCATGCTTAATATGTGTTCAGTTATCAACAGGATATTCATTAGACCATCTTACCCATAAATCTGATGGGGTGTGATAGGGAGTTTCCCTTGTCAGTTATCTATGGGTCTAGATTGAGCATTGTATCAGAAAGAACTGTTAGGTTTTCAACTAGATAAATAGGTATATAAGTAATGCAGGCAGTTGATACTTTGTTTTATTAGTGTTAGGATTGTGTCAGTCATAACACCCTATGCTTAAGCTAGTTGTCCATATGATTGAGCATGGGTCGCCAGACCATCTGCTGGCCCATATAATGAACCCTCCACAGGACTTATGTGCTCTAAGTCATCACCTTTCCACATTAGGCAGTATTATTGTCTTAGATGCAGACTGAATCCCCCCCCCCCCTCCTCTTTCCAGCCAAAATGTGATGGTTGGTTCTCAATTTTTCCCCCCCTCAGGGATGCTTCTTGCACCAGTTAACTTGCATGCCACTATGGTTTTTTGGATGGGTATTGATAAGGAAGTGAAATGCCTTGTTGTACTTTGCCTCACATGTACAATGCAGTAGGTCACACACTATTGCCCCCCCCCCCCCCTCCGTTCCTCTTGGTCAGCAACCAATCTGTGTTTGAAAATGATTCAACTTGGTTTTGCCAGACCTTTTTTTTAGATTCTTATTGATTAATGTTTATTGATACTTTCTCAGAGTTTCCTTATGTGATTATCTGTCTTTATACCATTACAGATGTGACTATTAAATTTGCATTAAGAATTTTTTATATTGAAGTCTTATGGTGTCACTAGGTCTTAGACAGGGGTCCTCAATTTACGGCTTGGTCCTTTCAAAAATTTATGCACATATAACAGTGTCAGTCATGTCACAGCACTTCATCACCCCCCCCCCCCCCCCCGAGTCAAACAGCAAGTTTAACACGTTCATAACATGAATGCTCAGATGTATCACAGACCATCTGGCAAAGAAAGCCCTAACGGTGTGTGTTGAGTTCTTCAAATGCACTGGTGACAGGAATCACACTCAACTTAAGCATGGCCAACAGCTAAGGACACTTATATTTTCTGTTGATGAGGGGAGGGTGTGTCACAGTGGAGTTTGTGCCTGACACTCCAGACTGGACCAAGGACTTTGGATATCACCTGCAGTTGATTTTAGGCACTATTCACTCCAGATATGTTTATGGCAGACACAGAAGACTGCCTGGTGGCATGCCATCAGAACCTGTGGCACACCCGGATTGTCGTTGGCACAACACAGAGTACACCACACCAATGCTGCCATCATCATCTTCACCGGACACCATTGGTGGCATACTGGCTGGGTCATGCCTACCCTTCCTTCCTGCACAGATCATACAGATACACATATTGTCAACTCCTTTCTGAAGCAGCTGTTCAGCGTGACAGCCCTCTAACTTCACCAGGTCCAAAGTAAGTGCTTTCCACATTGACTGAAGTGCCACTAGCTCTGCCCCACTTGCTTAAGTACATGCACTGACACAACTAGTATTAACGCCAATGCAGATGGCACCATATGCACAAACATGTGCCACATGTGGTAGCAATGCAGGCACTATTGGAGCACCCAGCTCAGAACATATCATTATGCTTTTTTGATTAATTGATTTAGATGTATTTTTTTTAAATTTCTGAGCCTTTGTCACATAATTTTATTAATAGTATTATCACATTCACTCATGTGTTGTCTTACATTAATTCTTTTTTCATTTAGAATATGAGTACATGTGATATTAATTATATTTATACATCATAATATTTAAAAATTTGGAAATATGATGAATCAGTTATAAAATAAAATATGAAACAAATTATTTTATATGAATAGTGTCAAAACTCTGTTTTTTGTTACAAGGTATACATTTTGATAGTGGTTTCAACTATTTTGGTAGAGGATATAAACATAACATAATGCAGATGCACTAAGGACAAAGTAATACATGTAAAGATTTAAATGATAAAAGGGATTATAAATAAAACAAACTAAAGAAAAATGATGACTAGAAATAACGAATGTAGTAATGTGTCCAAAAATGTAAGATGATAAAACAGAAGAAACTGAATGAAAGTTAATAAACTTGGTAATTAAAATCACATGCAGAAAAATTACAAATGAGAAAAAGACTGAGAGATGACAAGGGCAAATGAAATGGTTAGTAGGACTGTGATGAATAAAATGACATAGGATTAGAAATTAAACAAAAAGCATTACACTTATTATCATCATCTTCATCTTCTTAAGGCTTTACACCATCACACAAAATTACAGCCCTCCCCCCCCCTTTTGTTCCAGTCCCTCTCTCTCTCTCTCTCTCTCTCTCTCTCTCTCTCTCTCTCTCTCTCTCTCTGCCGTCTCCCCCTTCCTCCCCCCCCCCCCCACCACACAAGAATTTCTTAAAGGAAAGGGCCCACCATGGTGAGCAGGTATGCGTGTATGACACTAGGCACCCCCAACATACACCGCCATGTAGATGATATCAGAAAATTGATTCCACCTCTGTAAAGCTCAGTTTCTAAGTTAAATATGCTTTAGATAGATTTTTAATCATCCTTAACAACAGTTCTTCCCATAAAATGTTATTTTTGTGGTCTGGTGGGGACTCCAATTATGTTAAATGGGAACTTGTTTCAAGATCTAACTATAAGAGTATGTAACTCCAATTCAGACCCTGAACACCTGAACATGCAAAAGTATTCTTTTATTCTTTATTGCAACTATGAGTATCACATTTCAGTTGAAAGGTATTTTCATTCTTAGAAACCATTAAGGAATTAATTATTGGGAAGTGAGTGTAAAAATTCCAGTTCCTTAAAAAAGCTGTTGCAGGATGCACTGTTATCTACTGTACACAATATTCTCACTGCTCATGTTTGCTGACTAAACACATTACTTTAATTCCATGAGACATTAGGTGGTGAAAATATGAAAAATAAGCCAACACTCTTGTCTTTATGTCAGCACAATGATACTTGTCAGGAAATAGCATGCTAATAATAATAATAATAATAATAATAATAATAATTTCATGTGGCTCATTGGCAGCATGCTTAACAGACTTCTTGTTTATTTTAACCATGTGTTCACTCCGTTTTTATCTTTTATCCAGCTGGATCTTAAGAAATGCAATGCAGAGTGCTCCATTCAGTATATGACCATTAATTTCTGCTTCTGGAGTTAAAAATAATTATTTTTCTTTGTAAGGTTAAGACATCTTTAAATTGTTAATTGTGAAACTGATCAGCTATCATCTGAGATACATCACATTTTTGATTAGTATTTAAAGTGAATTTTGAAACTCATTATATATTCTTCATTGAGGAGATTGTAGTATAACCATCTAAGTTACAGTACCATTGTGATTCAGATTGTTGTAGTGACAGAGTATGCAGACAAGGAGTTATCTGAAATCTTGAGTAAAGAGGGGTACTTGCCTGAGGACCGGGCAAGGAAAATTGCCTGTGACTTAGTTTCAGCTCTTTACTATCTTCATTCTCATCGGGTGCTACACAGGTAAAAAGAAAGTTTTGTTTCACATTTATTGGTAAGTTTCTTTCACAACACTAACCATGTTGTTTTTTGTGTACATAATGTAACTTGTGATAGAAACAGCCCCCCCCCTCCCCCCACATACACACACCATTAGGTGCATTACTGTTAATACATTATGCTTTACTACACTTGGGACTCGTCATATTGCAGTTTTATATACTCATGGTACACACATTAATCTAAGTAGAATAATGTAACAATGGAATATCCAGGTTGGAAATAGAGGATAGATAGCAACTCAGCTAAAGACAGTTGTTGAGTCTCAGGACAGGCACGTAAAGTAGACATCTACATTTACATATCTTGACAGAGTGTGTGGTAGTCTAGTGGAGTGGGAAGGATGCCATGCAAGCTTGGTCATACAAAGTTCCGCATTGCATGATAGATTGTTAAGGCTCTGATAGGAGGGAATGTGAGGTGCAGCTTGAAATACAGCAAAGGGAAGGGTTGGGAGAGAGAAAAAAGGGAGGTTTGTGTTTGTGTGTGTAATGTGGCGGCTGTTCCGTGAGGACTCTGGGGTGGCACCCTCATAATAAAACCAATCACAAAATACATACAAATTAATCAGAAGTAGACTACATTAATTTTCATATACAACCATCCCATGTAAGTGAGTGATCAATGTTTTTGGACTGGGTAGTCTAACAGCCAGTATCGGCAAATTTTTCAGAATGGGTTTACTGTCGGACTCTGAGCGACCCAACCCGGTATTGTATAATAGCTAGTGGATTTATTTTCACTAACGGTCACTTGGGATGAGTGGGGTTTGGATTGGGGCAGTGTGATGAATAGGACGGCATCCGCACCAAGTGCGCGAAACATACAAAGCAGCACTGGTTTGGCAGTTTCTTCGCAAAACTAAACAGGTGCAGTGCTTGCAGCACTAGTTATGTAGTGAAGTTGTGTCTTACTGATTGACAGATGTGCTCATTTCCTATTTAGGAGGAATAGTGTAATTAGTGTAAACTACATTTTAACTATTTATAGTCAGAATTATACTTTAGAGTGCAAGTTGGAATTGAAAAGGTTAGGGTCACCAAGAACTGATTTAAATATTGTACCGTAACAAAATGCGTGCAAAACCAAAAGTGGTTTCACTATAAAATTTAATTGTGCTTCAAACATGCAGACTGGTTTTGTGGATGTGAAATAAATGCTTTATTTTGCTACAAGTGTATGGTAATGAATGTTCTGGAATTTCTTTGGACCACAGATGGGATAACAAACATTAAATATTTGGCTGATAAAGTTAAAAAACATAAATTAAGTGAACTTCACGTAGTCAGTAACATCGAGTTTGTTATGCATAACGAAGTCGATATTAATCGTCAGCCTGATTCAGCTTACAGTCTTAGGATTAAGAAGTTTAATGAAGATCTATCTAAGAATCATTACATAACTTCCATCCATAGCAAGTTGATCAACTGTATCAAGTTCTGCAGGAAGTTCGAAGTTGCACTAATTTTTTTTTCTTGAGGGTGGTATTGGTCTATCTGATGGCAGCAGTGGATTCCACATTGAAGGGACATATTGAGGAGGAGTAAAAAAACAACAGTAATCATATATTTGGGGGCTTTCCAAAATGATTAAGAATGAGCTGCAGAACTTCGTATATACTGTGTGACATCAACTGATTTTCTAAAGAAATGTCACAAGCAGATTGTCTCAACTAGTGTTTATTATCCAATATGAATTAAAAGGGAAAGGCTCATAAATTTTGTAACACACAGAGATCACTGTGGAAAAATTCAAGGAACGTATAAAACTAAAGATTGATGACTCTGTTATGACGGAGCTTCATATACGAGTTACAGGCATGCTGAGGGAGGGGGGGGGGAGGGGAGGCAGTCAAGAGTGAAGCAGTGTATGAAAGTGCAACACAATACAGTGAACTGAAATATGGTTTTAGCAATTTACAGAGATTCTTTACTTTCTTCTCAAAGTCAGTGAGAAGATCTGCCATATGCTATTTTATTTCATATATTACTGTCTTGCTTGTGGAAAGTAGCAAAAACTGTATATTTGTGCAAAATTTTGTATGTATTTTGATATTAAAGCAAAAGTTGTGTTAAATGAAGCTTTAAATTATAAAATGAACATTACTAAGAGCAAAACAAAAATAATGGAATGCGGTCTTAGAAAATCAGGCGATGCTGAAGAAATTAGATTAGGTAACGAAACAATGAAGGTGGTAGATGAGTTTTGTTACTTGGGTAGTAAAATAACATGTGATGGTCCCAGTACAGAGGATACAAAGTGCAGAATGGCAATGGGAAGAAAAGCATTTTTGAAAATGAGAAATTTGCTAACATCGAATATTAATTTAAGTGTAAGGAAGTCTTTTCTGAAGGCATTTGTGTGGAGTGTTGCCTTGTATGGGAGTGAAACATGGACGATAAGCAGTGCGCACAGGAAGAGAATAGAGGCTTTTGAAATGTGGTGTTACAGAAGAATGCTGAAGATTAGGTGGTTAGATCGCATAACTAATGAAGAGGTACTGAACAGAATTGGTGAGAAAAGGGATTTTTGGCATACCCTGACTAAAAGAAGGGATCGCTTGGTAGGACACACAGTCTTAGACATCGGGGAATCGTAAATTTAGCATTGGAGGGAAGTGTGTGGGGTAAAAATCGCAGAGGGAGACCAAGAGAGGCGTATAGTAAGCAGATTCAAATAGATGTGTGTTGTCGTTCTTATGAGGAGATGAAAAGGCTTGCTCAGGATAGAGTAGGGTGGAGAGCTGCATCAAACCAGTCTCCGGACTGAAGACAATAACAACAACAACTTCCAAATACACATAATGCAATATTCTCCCCATTAAAGAAATGTTCTGAAGGGACAAAATGTCATATACAATATTGTTTCATCAGACCTGCCCCTCCCCCCCCCTGCCCCTCTCCGCCTCCCTCTCCCCACCCTCCTAATACACAACCCACCGGCCGCCACTGCTAGACAGCCCATAAATAGTTTGGCATATGGCATAGGAGGGAGCCTATGGCTGTGCCATGGATTTCATTGTATTCCTTTCCTTCAAAGGAAATTTAATTGTTTGTTAGGCTGTAATTGGTAAGGGTTATGAGGGATGAGGTAGGCCTTTTGGGCTTGGAGTTTGAAGGACACTGAGAAAGGTAGCATTTGAGAGCAACTGACCATAGGCATGTGGCGTATTGGTGTGTAGGTAAGTGGATTCTACCCTGGCGATTAAGGTTCCAGGAGATGAAAGAATGGAGATGGTGGAGAGTTGGTGAATGAAGTTATTGGTATCTTGCATGTGAGATGCTAGATTTCAAACATTTGGCAGGAGGTGTTGATCAACAAGGACACAAATTCTTTCAGTTGGAGCACAGTAAGCAGCCACAATTGGTTGTCCAGGATTATTCAATTTGTGGATTTTTTTGTAGCATGTAATAGATAGGTGTGTGGGCTGGTGTTGAGGTGAAAAGGGAGATGTATTCAGGGGAGAGATTCTGGGAACGGCAATTGGATTTTAGCAGGGATTGTAGGTCATATTAGACTTTTTGGATGGGGTCATCCTGCCATAACTTGTAGGTGGAGGTATCAGACAATTGGAGGGGTCTTCTGCTGTTTAGTCACTGTGAGTCATCACAAAAGTGGTGAAACCTTTGTCTTCAGAGGAATGATTAGGTTGTCCTTCCTTCTGTCGAGAGGGATTCGTAGGGAGGGGAAGGATGGTAATCCCATGTTGGAGAAGAGGAATTCCTGGAAGGTGACAACTCCTCGTTAGATGAATGTGAGGAAGGATAATAATAATAATAATAATAATAATAACAATAATAATTCAACATTGAATAATCAAATAGAGTGCCTTGGCATCATACAGATAATTTTTCTGAATATGTCAGTTTTAAAAATTATGAATTAAAGATTACTGTTTCACAATTTTATGAATTTTACTTTAATAAATTATGCAATTGTATAAATTATGAACTAAAGATTACTGTTTCACAATACATTTTTATGAATTTTACTTTTAAAAAAATAACCTACATAATTTCAAGTCTTACAATTGGTGGAAGTAAAGCTGTGAGCACGGGCTGTGAACTGCACCAGGAAAGCTCAGTCGGTCGAGCACTTGCCCGTGAAAGGGAAAAGTGCCAGGTGTGAATTCTGGTTCCAACACACAGTTAGGATTGGATGATTTGTGGGACAGTCCAAGTACCTCAGAATGTCTGAATGTTTATTAGTTCAGAAATGAATTCATTACTGTGTACATGGTCATTGTCTTGCTGAATGGGAGTGTCCACAGTGTACTCTGTTGAGCTTTTATGTATGACAGCATGTGGGTTAATTGGGCTGTTGATGTCTGTCAGTGTTCAATGCTCTGACATACAACAACACCACACAGTCAATCTGTGTAATTTCAGCTTGATACTTCTGATAATTATCTTGCCGCTTCTTCAGTTGCTGCTGTATTTTAACAAGTTGATAATCCTATCTGCTGCATTCTTACTGTTTTAGACCTCTTTAGGCAGAAATTCCTTCTCTAAATGCTTCAGTCCAGAGAAAGTACAGAAGATAAAACTTACTTTTATCTACTAAATCAAATATTTGAACTTCTGGTAACATACCATGTTTTTAAATTGGCAAAAATACAGATCAAAACATTCATGATGTGCATCACACAAAAATTTAATCTTGACCCTATTGCTCTAAGATACATTTTTCATATAATAACATTCATATGTTTTCAAATTACATCCTTCAGATCATTGCAATTCTTTGACTTCATATAAAGTTGAAGGACAGGCTCACCTTAATAAGCGAAAGACTTCCCTGACTCTGACTCGTTGACTCATGTTCTCTACTCCACATTCCCTGCACATACTAGAAATATGACACCGTACAGGAGTACATCCCAATTAATATTTTTTTACAATAAAAATATTGTTTATTTTTAACTGTACACATGTCCATCTTTCCTTGAAGAGAGGTCATTTGTGTAAGACATTACTCTGTCACCAAACAGACCACCGATTAAAAGAAAGATTTCAAGTTATTTTCCCTTGCTGTATATACATGTTCCTTCCATACATTTGAATGTTTTTAATATTCCAATAATAGAGGATAGATAACAACTCGTCATAAATAGGCTCACTGAGCTGCTGACAGGCATGAAAAATAGACAATCACATTCGCACAGCTTAAATTTTTGGCCATGGCCTTCATCAGAAAAAGAAACACATACATTCACATAATCACTCAGAGAACTATACACACACAACCATCATGCCTGGCTGCTCCAGCACCACATATTTTGAATGTGAGTGGGAAGGAGAGTGAAGGGAGAAAGATGTCGGGTAAGGGTGGGCATGGAATGTTCCGCATTGCATGGTGGATTGTAACCGGACATCCTACACTCCCCTCCTTACTCAGTCAGGATGCTTGTGGTGCTGGAGTGGCTGGACATGGTGATTGTGCGAGTATAATTGTCTGAGTGATTCTGGGTATATATGTGTTTCTTTTTCTGATGAAGGCAACAGCCGAAAATGTAAGTTGTGTGAATGTGATTGTCTGTTTTTCATGCCTGACAGCAGCTCAACAAGCCTCTTTATGGTGAGTTATTAACTACCCTCCATTATTGACATTCCAACTGGATTTTTGATTCTTAGAATAATTTTAATAGTGACATATGTAATATAATGGAAATTCCAGGTTTAAATTCAACAATATAATGAGAATAGATTGCAACTCACTGAAAATATGTATGTCAAGCTAAGCTGCTGTGAACAGTGGGAGACACCTGACTCTAAGCATAAATTGCTTGCAGTTACCTTTTTAATATTAATTTGAAAACTGGTTGACTCTTATCTTTAGCCCCCTAAATTTAGAATATTTCTACAGCCACTAATCTAAATTGTGTTACATTCATGGTGTAGTCTCTTGTAGGTAGATTCATGTGTGATAACTCTGTCCTACCACACTACCACATCACCATGTCAACCCATCTTTCTGATCTTACTGTGTGCTATTTACCTGCAACTAACTGGCAAATACCATTTCGTTCCCATGATAAATGTCAGCAGTAGAGGATTACTTAATTACTGGTACCATTTCTACACCATATAAAAGTTCCATGTTCTGGCCGTACATAGGCCATTTGAGCCTGACCTAGGGCTGTGTCTTCCTCTGCCAGTAGCATTATTGGATGCAGTATGACTGACCTGTGGTCAGCACACCACCCTTCCAGTTGTTGATAGGTGCCTTAACCTTGAAGCTGGTACCACTCTGCCAAAGTGGATCCACAGTGTGGTTGAATGCACCTGTTCCAGTCTTCCCATCAAGGAAGTACCAGGATCAGGCACAGACCCTCCATATGGCAATCAGTCACACTGACTCCTCATCTACTGAAGCAGATATTTACACTTAATGCAGCGTGTCAAAGTTTCCAGTGTGCTCTTTTTAAGGAGGTGAGTTATATACCTGTATGTTGTTTGGAGAGCTTCTATATTGTGCAGAAAATCTGAATTTCATCTAAATCTTAATTTATTTGACATATTACCCTTTCGAATTCTCTCTTTCATAGATCAAGGTAGTCCCATGAGGAGTAAAATTGATCCTCTCTCTTAGGAAAGAGATGTTTGTCATCCTGTATTGGATGCCAAAAATTGGAACGTTCCATGTCAGAGAACAATTAAATGAGATATACACTTAGTGTGTAACAGTTTTCTTAAACTACGATTCAGATAACAATCCCAAAGCTCAGTAAACAGGGTACAAGTCCATGAACCAGACCAAGTTCACATAAGTCTGTAAACACATTATCATGAAAGAGACTGCATATCAAAACATAATAACTAGATACAATTTTATTCTAGCACTGATAAAAAAACAGCAACTAGTCACTATTGATAATGTTATTTATTTACTCAAATAACACCATTATTGGCTTCAAAGTGAGAGGTTCATCTGCAGATGGCTGTTCACATCCATATACATAGTTATTGAAGCTTACACATCTTCTTCTCTTTATTTCCTCTTGTCGTGAAATATTCTTAAGGTGGTGGTACCCTACCAGTACAAAACAATGTTTGAAATGACCTATTAAAATGTAACAATTCCTAATACTGATCTCACACAGGAAAAAATCGTCATGATTGAATTCTTATAGGCTTTTTTCCCCTTACTTATGTTGAAAATCTGTTGTATCTTTGTAACATTGTTTTTCCTTATGTTTATCAAATACTGTAGATTATATGAAACACTTATTTAATCAGTAGTTAGTCCAGGGGGAGATAACAATAATATTTTGAAAAATTGCTACTTACCACACAGATGACATGCAGTGAGTCACAGAGAGGCAAAACTGAAAGATAGCTTGTCAGTTTTAACTTTCGGTCCAAAGACCCTTTCTCACTGTGGCCTGACTGACTCCATAGCAAGTACCAGACCTGGTATAGTATTTCACAAGGTGAAGGCTCTGTCCTGTGGAAAGATGCCAGTGTATCTCGCTCAAGCCTAATCAATGTGAGTGAGTATTATTTTTAGTCCTACCACATATGAGCAAATGGGGTGACTGTGTAAGAACCACACATTCTTAACCTACACATTGCAACCTGGACAGCAGCTGATTGTGCCGTTGCAGATTTAAGTGCAGCCATGCCCAAGGATACAAGAAGCTTATTGTCACAGACTTCTTAGGCACTTAATACCATTAAGATGCAAGACTGGGCATAAAACTCTGGACAGATGCTGATGTGTGGGGCTTAAATTTTTTAAATCCAAATCAACATTACTAAATCTGAATGAAAAAAGTTATATTTCTGTGTACTTTTCTACCCTCTTCGCCACAAATTTTAACAAAATTTATTAAAAATAAAAAGTATTCATAATTATTTGATTACTTTTGATTCACTGAAGATGTAATAAAATTGATATCTTGTACAAATTGTCAGCACACTGACAGGCAGAGGGAGTTTATCAAATTGCCATCCCTCAAGCTGCCACATTATAATTATTTATTTAATTTCATTATTGAAAAAATGAAATAAAAATATATAAATTGACTCAAACATTTATATAACTTTCGGAGGCTTGTTATGAAGACATCTCTTTTGTGTCCTGAGAACTCCTCGACAGTTTTAATACAATAGAACTTGACTTTCAATCTGAAAATGGGCAGTGATTCTATCAGCTGACATAGCAAATGGTCTTAAAAATATCTCAGAAACAGATCTCTGAATTTTTGACTGTACTTACTCTTATGAAACTAGTGTTTTTAAGAAATGATTTTTAACTTTTAATTTGTAATAAATTTGTGTGAAATAATGCCACATGTTGTGTTGAAGCTCATGACAAGTATTTATTTATCATTTTTGTTTTGCATGAATGATAGCATGTTCAGATGTAGAATATTTTGATGTTACAAGGGACCTGAAACCACAAAACATCCTGATTGAAGGGAATGGAACTGCGAAACTGTGTGACTTCGGATTTGCAAGAAGTATGAGTGCTGGAACACATGTACTTACATCCATTAAAGGAACACCTCTTTACATGGCACCAGAACTCATTGAAGAAAATCCATATGACCATAATGCTGATCTCTGGTAAGTCTATAATTCAAATATCTTATAGTTAATATGTAGCTGTTTACAGATATTTTCTTCAGTATTGAATATGAACACAACTCATTTATTATACAAGTACACACTGAGAAGGTTTTTTTTTTAATAGCCTTAACATGTTTTAAGCATCCAATGCAGTTCTTTGCGGAAGTACAGCACAGTGGAATCGGCCATTAAACATTGTAACAGTGCAGACAGCATGGGGTGCAGCTCTACATAGCATGACCTTGTATTGCCAACAGAGGTTCCAACCATTACGATTTAATCATAATTGTTACGAAAATAGTTTAAAATTACAAGTTTACGATTGGAGTGGTTCGAATTCCAATTTTCGGGTTTAAATAACAAATCGGTGTTGTTTGTTTTCCGTCAATGAAACTTGGTTACTTTTGTGTTTGTTTGTAGGATGTCATAGAAGAAAATAAACTGGTTATGAGCAACAACTTCTATCATATTCGTGTGGAAATCGCCAGTACTGGAGTATCTTCTATGAACTAGAAAACTGCCTAATACGGCAAACAGGATCAATCTACAAAAGCGCACCATTGTTGACTGTAGCAGCAGCCAGATACTGAGATAGCTGATATATCCAAAAGGAAGACGAACAATTTCGCTGCTGTGAAATACTTCTCAGTTTCCAAGTGTCTTACTTTCTAGTGAGATTGAAGAACTAGAAGTAGAGATATATAATTTTCAGTTTTATCCTTTGGAAGCTATTCTTCATGAACAAGCAGATATCACATGGTATAACATTTCCCAGTTGGTGGATTCCTCTGGCAAATCAAATTTTGCAACATTATCTAAAGCTATTATGACAACTTACCTGGTACCCGAAAGTAATGCAAAAGCCACTAAAAAAGTTTTTAGCATTGTGCATCAAAAGAAAATAGAATTCTGCCAAACTCTTAGCACTTCAACATTGAATTCATTACTAATGGAGAAAATTAAAATGATTTCTTAAAAAAAAAAAAAAAAAAAAAAAAAAAGGCAGTATGCTATAAGCTAACATGTTGAGTGATGGCAAAAAAGCGACTAGTTTGTGATATTCACGTTTTGTAAGTTCTACTGTCACTTCAGGTTCTCTCCCAGTGCTGAAACTTTCACGAATGTTTCAAAAAATAGGGAGAATGATTTCATTAGGGCTAGTAACATGCTGGAAGAAGAGGACATGGTTCGAGGCATCAAAATTTGACCATTTTAAAAACTTTCTTAACCTGCACGCTCACCGAAATATCTTAAACCTGCACTCTTACTTTTTGTGTGAAATTTTTAATGATTAGTTTGTTAAATATATATAGCCTACATAAATAAATATTAATCTGGAAATTGCTAAATATAAGACAGTCAATTCTAAGGAAGAAAATAATTACCTACTAAGTTTTGCTCCCCCTACCCCCACTCACATTCCAATTGTACACGTCAGAATGCTGTAGAAATATGCCACCCCTAACTCATCTGTAACCTTACAGGAACTGTTTTCACAATTTTGGTGATTCCTTGTTACCCTTCTATTGTACGGCTAGCAGCTGCCACAAGCTCTGTAGTATTAGTAACTTTTTTCTGTGTAAGGCTTGCCCTTAAATGTAACACTGTACCAGTCAATATTATATTTTCAGAAAATGGTTTATGCACTTTAAAGTTATTACAAGAGGAAATTACAGAGAGGTAAAACTAGTTTGTGTCTTTTTAATTGTAGGAAGTAAAAGGTGGTTCGGAACCCACGTTAAACTGTAGGTCCTCCCATAACTGGCTGGGTAAGTCAGTTCGAAGGTCAGAGGAAGGCAATAGCATACCACCTCCAAACAGGACCATGCCTAGTAAACCACTGTGGTGTTCAAACCAATCTTCGGATTGTTGACTGCTTTACCTTTTAAAAGTAGCCTCATGGGAAAGGAAGATAACAGGTCACTTTACAAACTAATTGGAAGGTTCCAGTGGTAGCCACTTCAAAGACTTAGACCCTGAAAGCACCAAAGCCAGAAATTGACAAGTCAAATTTTTAAAAAGAAGGACGATTAAGTATAATATACTGTTGACAGTGTGGTTATTAGGAATGGAGCACTGGGTCAGACTGTTTTAACAAAGAAGTGAAAGAAAATCGGCTTTGCACTTTCAGGGGAACCATCCTGGCATTTACCTAGAGTGATGTAGGGAAATCACAGAAAGCCTAAATCTGGATGGCCGGAGATGGATTTTAACTACTGTTCACCCGAATATGAGTTCAGTGTGCTAACCACTGCTCCACCTCGATCAGAAAAGTCATACTTTTGAAGATCAGATCCAGTGTGCGCCATTGACAGACATTAATTTCAAACATAAAACCCTCAAAGAAAACAAAAATTCATTGCATCCACCATTCAAAAAAACAACAATATGATGATAGCTTGCTGCAAAAATGTTCATCGAGGTGCAGACAGACATGGAAAAGGCAATCTCTCTCTCTCTCTCTCTCTCTCTCTCTCTCTCTCTCTCTCTCTCTCTCTCTCTCTCTCTCTCTCTCACACACACACACACACACACACACACACACACACACAACCTACCTTAGCTTTTGCCCACAACTTTCATTAGAAAAAGGACACATACTCTCATTCATACACTTAAACAGGTATAACTCACTAACACATAATTGTCATCTCCAGCTGCTGCATTCCGAGTATCAACAAACTGTGAGACATACAGAGATTCATCTTATTAATCACCTCAAATGTGAAAACTGAAATGAGTTGGTAGAAACAGACAATTGTATCTGCATTTAGAAGTAGAATTTCAGTATTATGTGGAAACAAGACCCTGAGTCAAGTGAAGATTAGCACTTCAGACTAAGATAAATATTATTAGTACAGATAAAAGCGCCAATTTTTTTGCGGAATGAAGTATGGGATTTCATAGGGTTTCCACTGAGTGCATTGTATGTATAAGTGATTAGTAGCTTTGAAGCTGATGTGCCATTGACTGGCTTATTTAAAGTAGCAAACCAGTCTCGTCTTCCAATCATGAATTCGAACTCAACAACAGTGATCCTCGCAGGTAGGTAAAGATGTGTCATAGGAAATCTGTTTGTGAACTGGGTTTGGGTTGCAGTTTATGTTGTAAAGAAACAGTCAAGATCTCAGTTACCAACATGCAGCCGAAGTGAAGCAAAAAAAAAAAAAAAAAAAAAAAAAAAAATCCAGATTTTGCTATATTGACTGTTTTTTTACAACATAAACATCTCAAAGAAAGATTGCTGTGCTCCTGGGACAATGTTGTCCAAATTAATTGGGTTGCAGTGCCTATATGCAAAGGTTCTCATGATACCTCTAGCATACTACACATGGCAGTTGTCATCAATGCAAATACACTGTCCTCATGTGTACAGGCTGTATGAGAATAATTTTGTGGGCTGCCAGCTGTCAAAATACAGGTACTGTTGCATTTAGCAAGTGTTACATGCACATTAACTATCAACAGTAACTGCATTTTGACAGCTCCCTACTACACCAAAAAATAACACTTCTACAACCTGGCCACCCATAAATAGCATACGTGTAGTGACAAGAACTCCCTATCCCAGTATGCTGGAGGTTTCACAAGGCCCTTCACAGTTAGTAAGTTAACCTAATCCACATATAGGTTTCACATTCATACCATCTCCTCACACCCCCATGAACCTCAAATTTGCTAATGTGGTGCAGTTTACATGACTCAACAATACAGATAACAACACCCACTATGTTCTTCAAACCAGTCACATACAGTTGTAACCATATAACATGGTGCATTGTCATCCATAAAAATTCCATCATTGTTTGGAAACATCAAGCCAAAAATGGCTGCAAATTATCTTAGAGTAACAGAACATAACTATTTCCAGTCAATGATCTTTTAAATTGGACCAGAAGACCCAGTCCATGAAAACAACCCACACCATTTTGGTGCCACCACCAGCTTGAACAATGCCTGGAATACAACTCAGGTTCATGCCATAATGGTGTCTGTACCACACTTGATCCATGACATTAACTTATCAACTGAAGTCAGGACTCATCTGACCAAGCCACCGTTTTGCAGTTGTTTAGGATCCAACCAGTTGGGTACAAGCACAGGAGAGGTGCTGCTGGTGGATGATATGCTGTTTACAGACACACCTAAACAGGTAATCAGCTGCTATAATCAATTAACGCCATACTGTGTCATGTGCCCTAACGGATACGTCCATTATAAGTCCCGCATTGATTTGTGCAGTTACTTGACACAATGTTCCTTGACTGGTAGCACTTGACAGTTCAAAGACAATGCCACTGCTCTCAGCCATGAGATTTGCCGGAAATTAGCTATTCTCAGCACACTCTTGTCGCTGTGGATCTCGCAATATTTAATTCCCTAACAATTTCTTAAATGGTATTTTCCATGTATCTAACTCCAACTGTCACTCCTTGCATTCAGTTATAATCATTTTGGAAACCTTTTCACATGAATAACAGGATTACAAATGACAGCTCTACCAATACACCATACTTTTAGACCATCTGTTTCTGTGAACATCACTATCCCATAACTTTTATCACATTGATGTATTGCAAACTTGTCTCTAACATATGCACTTTCAACAGAATTAGGACATTTACAAACTTTCAGGAGTGTACAGTTACTTAGATAACTTTCAGATTATTATTTTTATAAACATATATAACTATTTTAACACACAAAATTTGTTTTTAATATCATTTATTATTTTTGTCAATTTTCTACGCACACTTCAAGATTTGAAAACTATTGGAGCTTAATGTAAATAATGCAGAGTATGTACCTGACGTAAAATGTAGTAATTTTTATTTTCCAAGCAGTGTGATCTCCAGAACGCCAAGTAAAAGGCTTAGTATATATTTGCTCTGTTTTATTGTTTCAAGGTCATTGGGATGTATTGTGTACGAGCTGGTTGCTGGTGCTCCACCATTCTGTACAACATCAATATTACATTTGATTCGTCTTATTCGATATGAAGCTGTGTGCTGGCCAGGTTTTGTTACTCCTGACTGTCAGAGTTTTCTGCAGGTATTTGAAACATTATAGATTACTTATTTATTTATTTGATTAATTATGAAAATTCTCCTCAGAGATGATAAATATTGTTGAAACGAGATAGAATGGCTGGCCAGTACTTACCTTTGTGCTGTACCGCCGATAGTAACACAAATGAAGAAACAGAAAAGAGGGGACAAAAAGGACTAGCTTTTGGAACACAGTTCCTTCATCAGGTGGGAGAGAAGGGAAGAAGAAAGGATGGGAAGATAAGGTAAAGGTGGTTCATGACCTAGGTCATGAAGGTGGTATTTCGGGAGTGTGGACGTCAATACTGCATACGTGTTACACCACACGTGCCATTTGGATAGTACCAATGAACACCAGTCCCTCAGAGCTACGGAGGTGGGAACTTGCCCTCCAACATATCCTCTCCTCCCGCCACCCCCTGGCCTAAATCTACGCTAACCCCTCCCCTTCCTCCATCCTCAGCTCACCTATTCATTATCCCTTCCTTACCTTTCTCTCTCTCTCTGTGTGTGTGTGTGTGTGTGTGTGTGTGTGTGCGCGCGCATCTTTCCCTGTTAACGTTTTAGTCAACCCCCCCCCCCCCCCGCCTCTCCTACACCCCTCAGCATCATTCATTTCACTCATCTTCTCTTCTCTTTACTACTTGATCTTTCCTCTTTGGTTATATTTAGGCTCTCTGGCTTGGCTCAGTACATACATGCAGTATCTCTGATGTCCACACTCCTGAACCACCACCTTCATGACCTAGGTCGTGAACCACCTTTACCTTCTCTTCCCATCCTTTCTTCTTCCCTTCTCTCCCACCTGATGAAGGAACTGTGTTCCAAAAGCTAGTCCTTTTTGTCCCCTCTTTTCTGTTTCTTCATTTGTGTTACTATTGGCGGTACAGCACAAAGGTAAGTACTGGCCAGCCATTTTATCTCGTGTCAACAATATTTATTTATTTATTTCCTTTTTACAGCAAACTAGGAACACCCATCAGTATTACAAATTATAAATTACAAAGTTCAAACTTATTTTCAATCACATTTACCATAACAACTTGATGCGCGCGCGCACACACACACACACACACACACACACACAGAGAGAGAGAGAGAGAGAGAGAGAGAGAGAGAGAGAGAGAGAGAGAGAGAGAGAGAGAGAGAGAGTCTCTGCCACAGTGTGCTGGTCTCCAAACACCCTTACTCAGTTTTCTATATAAAATTCTATTCCAATTCTATTCTCTCACATAGCTGACATTGCCAAGGAGTGTAGCCGGCTTTCTTGGCTTTTCTTCATAAAATACCATGGCACACCACTGTAGTTATGCTTCCTCTTGGTTGAGTCTCTTGAAAACACAAGAACTTCCTTTCTCATACCTCCTCGTGTATGCCCAAGAGCAGTGGCTTATCATTCTGGAACATCAGAACTTCTGGTAACAAGTGCTGTGCTGATGACCCTTGCTGTGGCTGGCTGGCACCCATGGGAGAGCCCTCGATCAGATCAGACACTTCACACATGAAACCCTCAAACTTCAACAAAATGGTGTCAACTTTCCCCTCCTTGGCTATCCCCTGAGACGAGGGCCAGGTTATCGGGTTTGGGTGAAATCCTACTCTCACCACCTGATCTTTACCAAGACTGATGGGGATAGTCACAATAGCACAAAGCCATTATTGTCAGCACCAAATATCAAAGACCTAGTCTAAGATGCTGTCAAGTTTTCTGTTGTTCAAAACTAACTTCTGCCACCCATTTTGCAGCCCTTTCTGCCTTTGTCCATTTTGATGATATACCATTGTCCATTACTCATCATCACTCTTTGAATATGATTCAGGGTTTCATTTTTCATAGAGTCCTCATCCTTCGACCGAAGAGGAACTCAGAGCCAACATTGAATGGCAGGGTGTTCATTATATTTGGCATGTTGAGGAAAGTCCTAAGGACAACGATATTGATACCAGTGCCTTTATATTGGCTCTTAAGGCAGATACCATCCCAGACGTAGCTTACATTTATGATTTATAATTGTATCATGAAGCTGTCCAACTCGCCTCCCATGAGAGGTTTTCAGTGTTTGAAGTTTGGAGATATTTCTTCCTACTGTTTATCAGTATATGTGATGTAATCTTACCTCAACCTTATTGGTGACATATGTTGATTCAGCAGTGAGACCAGCTGTGCCTGGATCTCGACTTTGTATTTATTCAGTGGAAATTGTAACTGGCACTACAACTGTCTTGTGGAGCTACAATATTTTATTCCTTTTACTCCACAACGTATGTCTTTTTACAGGAATCTTATTTTAAAGATGCTCACTGTCTGATTCTCCGTGGCTTTCATGCTTTTTTTAGAACCAGATCAGTCCACTGTTGACTTTTGGTGCTGTCTGCACAATATCTTTATCTACATTGTTATTACATGGATTCCGGTGATTCTTGAAGTTTGTCCAATATAAACTATATTCCAACAATTTTTGAGATTGTAGCCAGATAACATCAAATTTTTACTAAGATGTGTGTGAAGAGCCATAATATTCTTTAAAAAATGCATATTGTCAACCATGAGTGTTTATTGTATTTAGAACCTTACCATTTTCGTATATTATCCATCATCAGAAAAGTCTGTTAAAAATTACAATCATGAATTATACACAATTTACAATAAAATATGACATAACCCAGTAGTTTCATCATTAAGATACTTTCAAAATTAAACAGACTGATTACATTGGTGCATTTTCTGTCACCATATCTACTGTATGTCAAATGATAAAAGATATGTAAAGTGTCACTAGACCTTCTATCTTGTTTATAAATAAAACAATAACATACTGCATTATAGTGTACCAGGGTCTAACAATTCAAAGAGTAAGTAACAAACTTATTGAGAACTACATAGTTGATCTGATAAAGTTAGCAGAAATTGAAATATTCATGGTGTGAAAATAATATATCTTCTACCGCCATCACAGGATATAATTATTTTTGGTGAGATGTCATGGCGACTAATACAGAGAGTATTCTGTAAACAAATTTTTATTGATATGAGGTTCAACAGCCGTAACATATTTGAGGAAATGCATACGGTACTGTAAACCTTCAGCTGTTTATTATTTTTCCAAACTTCTACCAGTTTCGGTTATAAACCATCTTCACGGAAGAGAACTAGACAGACTGATTAAACAGGTGCATTATATGCCTCCTTATGCATACTGGCAGGCATGTCACACAATAATGTTCACTTGTAATAGACCTTGGTTCACCATCACACAACCTGGCATTGCTTTTATGTTTTGACCAAGACGTGATGCCTAGTGACGTCTTATTTATTTTTATTGTGTGACATGCATGCCAGTATGCATAAGGAGGCATATAATGCACCTGTTTAATCAGTCTGTCTAGTTCTCTTCCATGAAGATGGTTTATAACCGAAACAGGTAGCTGTTTGGAAAAATAATAAACAGCTGATGGTTTATGTTATGTAAACATTACATAAAATGACAGTTACGACCACAGTATAACATACAGAGTTACGACACTAGCACCCATAGCAGTGGGCAAGCCGCCGAAGGAGTGATGTTTGTTTATAATTACTTGTGTTCGTAAATAATGAAGTTGTTAGTATAATTTCTGCATTACAATCATTAGTAAAATATCAAGTGACATACATAATACTAAAATTAATGTAAAAACAGCCAAATTTAACTGATACAGTAGTATCACAAACCTCCTAGTCAAATATAAAAAATAGAAAACAGATGACTTACCAAAAGGACCGGCTCGTCGATAGATACAAATAAAATCACACACAAACACACATACAAGCTTTTGCAACTGTTGGTCGCTTCTTCAGGATAAGAGGAAAAAAGGGGAGGAGAAAGGGAAGGATATGGGTTCCAAGGAAGCGGAAAAGGAGTCACTCCAATCCCAGGAGTGGAAGGACCCACCCTAGGGGAAAAAGAAGAAGGCAAACAAACACACACACACACACACACACACACACACACACACACACATATCCAAACGCAAACACACCTAAACAGACAGACAGACTTGTATGTGTGTTTGTGTGTGATTTTATTTGTATCTATCGATGAGTCGGTCCTTTTGGTAAGTCATCTGTTTTCTATTTTTTATATTTGTTTATCCCACCAGGAAAGTTTCCCTCTATAATTTTCGAAACATCCTAGTCATGAACAAATACATATGAATATCTACATATTTGCATCTTATTCTGCATAATGTAAGAAGGCTAAAAACATTAGAGAGACATAACTTTCTATTATGGTCTGTTCTTACTCTGGCAGGCAGTTTTCATGACGTGTATCAGTTCGGTGTGGAATCTAAATATTCACACATTTTTACACTCCTCTTGTCTTTCTTATACATGCATATTATTTTGAGTGTAATTACTTTTGATTAAAAAGCCAATGTTTTGAAGATGCCTGCATTTGTGGTTCAGTTGTAGCAACAATTGTGGAAATGGTTTCTTCTTTGTTGGGAAACAGTTTGGTTGCATTTGCCATTTTATTGCCACGTCCGTGACGTTTCTCCTTCAGTTACAGCTGTGGTGGTTGATTTGGTATGTTAAATACGGTAGTTATTGCATTCCATGTACATTTCCTACGTTCCTCCCTCACTGATTTTACTAGAATTGTAGTGAAGAAACGTCAGCGTTCCTGAGTATAAAAGCCAAAGCTTTCTGCCAAAGAGCAGGTCTTCAGGTGTTTCCTAGCCATTTTTTTTTTAATTTTTTTAAATTTTATTTTAAATATGAAATGAAATCATTCAGTAAAAGTATGTATGTTAAAAGATAATGTAAATAAACTGCCCTGTAATGTACTGTTTTATACCTTGTCAGAGATCTTAAGAAACCTACAAAAGACAAATTTGGAGCTATTTTTAAGTAACTACCAATTTTATGCCAGTACATACATTCCTTTATGTAAAAAGTACGTTAACACCAATCTTAAACAACTATTTGCAATCAACCAATATCGTATTCAGTGATGCAGCTTTCCAACTGCTTTGTGCTCTGTTGTTTCAGTGTATAACAAAAATCAGTGGGAGTGTCATGACACTGGGAGTGTGTTAGACTGTGGTTTCGACCTTGAAAACAGTAAATAAATATATCCCATAACAACCACTGTTGGTCAAGGTATTTGCATCGACATGGGATACTCAGCAAATCATATTTAAGTGCCTGGCAGAGGGTTCATTGAACCACCTTTATACTATTTATCTTCCATTCTGTTCTTGAATAGCATATGGGAAGAAAGAACACTTGAAACCATTCGAGCTCTGATTTCTCATATTTTATTCTGATTATCATCTCTACCTATTTGACTGGGAGTCAACAACATATTTTCACATTCGGAGGAGAATGTTGGTGATTGGAGTTTCATAAGTATCCCACTCTGCAGCGATAAACATTGTTGTTGTGATGATTCCCAGCCCAGATTCTGTATCATTTCCATAATGCTGTCTCCCTTTTAATGTGACAATACAAAACGAGCTGCCCTTCTTTGGACTCTTTCGATGTCCTCTGTCAAACCCACCTGTTAAGGATCCCACACTGGGCAGCAATAGCCCAAAAAAGGACAAACAAGTGTAGTGTGTGCAGTTTCTTTGGTAGTTCTGTTGCATCTTTTACGGGTTCTGCCAACAAAATGCAGTCACTGGTTTGCTTTTCCTGTGGCATTATCTACATGTTCTTTACAGTTTAAATCTGAAGTAATAGTAACTCCTATGTATTTATTGGAGTTTACAGCCTTCACTTTTGATTCATTTATCTTGTAAACAAAGTTTAACAGATTTCTTTTCGTACTCATGTGGACGACTTCACACTTCTCATTATTAAGGGCAATTGCCAATTTTCACACCATAGTGATATCTTATTTAAATCATTCAGCAGTTGGTTTTGATCTACAGATGATTTTACTAGACGGTAAATGATGGCGTCATCTACTAACTACCTAAGATAGCTGTTTAGATTTTCTCCCAAATTGTTTATGTAAATAAGGAACAGCAGAGGACCAGTAACACTACCACGAGGAATGCCCGATATCACCTCTGTTTTAATCATTGCCTTATCATCGATTACTACAAACCGAGTCCTCTCTGACAAGAAATCCCCATCCAGTCGCAAATTTGGGGCGGTATACCATAACGATGCAATTTGATTAAAAGCTGTTTGTGAGATACGGTGTCAAAAGCCTTTTGGAAATCAACAAATATGGAATCAATTTGAGATCCCTTGTCAAAAGCACTCATCACTTCATGGGAGTAAAGAGCTAGTTATGTTTTGCATGAACAATATTTTCTTAATCTGTGTTGAAGTATAAAGTAAGGTAAATGAAATATGCATAAAATGTATTGTTAGGAAATATAACAGAATGTTATCCTGCAACACAATAGTACAATCATAATGAACATATGCAGAGGTAGACTAAGGGATGGTGTTGAGCATAGCATTGTAATATGGCATGCATAATAATATGTATTGATATGTTTGTAAATGACCTAAAATTAACATATTATGATCAGGTCTAAAAGAACAGTGCATAAAATAGACCGGTAGACTTTAGGCTACATGTCATAATGGTATCACATAGAGAAAGAAACTTGGTTTCAGTTGTGTGGTACAGGATATATGTAGGTATAATAATTGTGGATACAGCATCCACTCAAAGCAACTACTGTAATATAATTATCTCAAGAACACAGATAAATGAATTACATCTTTAAATTATCTGACGTTAACATATTATGATCAAGTGTAAAAGAACAGAGCATGAAATAGACAGGTAGACATATGGGTTAGCATTATGAGTGTGTCATCCCCACCTACTAAAATGGGACACTCATAATGCTAACCCATATGTGATCTTCACAAGTTTATTTTCACATCAGTTGAATACCACCCTTTTATGTACCACACACACTTTGGTATCCCTGACCATTATTACTGTGCCATTTTCAACCTTGGCAAAGTCCTTTTTAATAACTTTACTGTATATCAATATGTCAACCTGTGACACATCTGTACTGTGATACCTTGGCAATATACCTGTCCACTGGATGTATTTATATCCCATTCATTTTGTACTCCATTGATGAGTTACATACCCCACTAGCATTTTTAATACCTCCCTCCATATCATTTCCGCATCCCCTTCTATCCTATTAATTTACTATTTAGTATGGTATACATAATATGTACCCCAGGAATAAGTTCAATTTAGGTGTCATTGATGTCAGTAGGAGAAATTGGTTTTTGATTTTATTGATACATCTCGGTAATGTTCTATTATATATGCATATTTTACTGCCACTAATTGATATAGCCTGTTATACTCCCATTGACTATTCCCACCCCCTATGTAGACATAATGTGATAGCATTCTAGCACAAATCCATTACCATTATCATTCTTAGATAGTTTCATATTACACTGTTAGAAGTCCAGCTTCATAGTTCTTATAAATATCATATATAAATGGTCACAGCATATAGGTACGATACTTGACATGTCTCACTGGTATATATACACAATAAATGCGTATTAGTGTATGACCTAATGTCTATACACTTATTCTCAAGAGGACTGTGTTATATTATTTACCTTCACTGAAAGTCCCATTCCATTCTAACATGCTCCTCAATGATAATGCAGGAATATAATTTATATTACATCATCAGCATGCCATCCCTTGTTAGGTATCTAATACAGTAGAACCTCTCAAACTCAATTCCCGAAAACACGACATTCTGTAAAATTCGACAGGGCTGGTGAATTAATATTTTTGTTTTTACACCGCCCATAAAGTAAAGCTTTCCATGAGTACATAGGCCGCCCGAGAGCGCTAGAGACTCAGACTAGGTTACTGGGTTTTCCAAGGTCGTTCTACGTACCCTTCACTTGGCCAGCTGGGACGGGCTATTGTTTGCAAACGTTCGATTTCTGTGGCTACTTTCCTTATTGTGAGGCCGCACGTTCACCTGGGATTCCCGGGCAGGTCATAAACTACCCTCACTACATTGCCTTCACTGGGCATTCAGTTTAGTGTTTGTTGAGATACAGTTGTGGTTAGTTGCTTTTGTTCGAGAGTGGTTGACAATTGTTTTAACTAGTTTTGTGCTGGAATATAGGGCAACAGTATGGCGGAGAAGAAGAGAAAACAAGTGTCAGTGTCAGTGGAAGCAAAGTTTGTTGCCCTAAAAAAGACTTGAGCATGGTGAAAGCGTATATAAAATAGCGTTGGACTTCAACATCGATAGGTCTACAGTGCTCGGTTGGAAGAAAAAGAAATCTGAAATTGAATCATGGTTTTTGAAAAGACAGTGTACGGAATCCATCGCGGAACGGAAAACAATGAGAAGTGCAGAGTTCGAAAAAGTCGGCGAAACCCTTTACCAATGGTTCCGTGCGTGCAGGGAGAAGGGAATGCCTATATCTGGACCCATCCTGCAAGAGAAAGCTCTTCAGTTTTATGGACAATTTAAGGATGAAGGAGAGCTTGGGTTTACAGCGAGCTATGGTAGGTTGTCAAGGTGGAAACAATGATATGGAATCAAGCTGTTCAGTATCTGCAGGGAAAAACTGTCAGCTGACCCTAACAACGTGAGTGACTTCAAGACCAAACTACACAAGTTTGTTGAAAAAGGAGGACTGTCAGGTGATCAGATCTACAATGCAGATGAGACAGGACTAAACTTTCGAATGCTTCCTACTATAAGTTTAGCTCTGAGAGATGAAAAAGCTGCACCAGCTTTTAAGAGAAATAAGGAGCATGTGACTATTCTTGCCTGCAGTAATGCAACAGGAGAGGACAAACTCAAATTAGCACTTATTGCGGGGGAAAAAAAAAAATACAAGAGCATTTAAAACTGTCAGATGCACAAGTGATGGCAAATTTGAACTCTCGGTTTGGTATAGAAATCAATCTAATGCATGGATGAGCGATGCAATTTTTAAAGAGTGTTTTTTTCAACAGTTCGTCCCAAAGGTTGAGAAGTTTCTGAAGAAAAAAATCTTACAAGGAAAGCTCAACTGATTCTCGATAATGCTACAACTCACCCTCATGTGCAATATTTACAGGACAAAGACATTAAAGCAATGTTTCTACCACTGAATGTCACGTCTCTCTGTCAACCGATGGACCAAGGAGCTTTGGCAGCATTAAAGAGAAGGTACAGACGTAAGCTTTTGTCATCTTTGGTGTTGTCCTTGGAATCGGATGAGGAGCTAATGGCTAAACTAAAGAAGATAGATTTATTAGATGTCATTGGATGGGTCTCGCAATCTTGGATCAAGCTTGAGAGCATTCGTTCTTGGAGGAAACTTCCAGATCACACAGACAATGATTTGTCGTGTGACGATGGAATCAATTCTGAAAATAGCGACTTGATTGAACTCATGAAAAAAATCCCAGGGTGTGAAGAGTCTCCAAGCAATGATGTCAATGAATGGATGGATCTCGATAGAGCATCAGAACCATTAGGAGAAGATGAAGCTGTCAAAGGGCGTGACGTAGAAGGGGGCAATTCAAAAGAAGAAGAGGAAGAGGACCATCGAAAGAAAAGTTAGCCACAGTGAGGCTGTGAAATTTATTGAAGGCGACTCTGTGATCAAGCTGCAAGACGCCATGTGGAGACAGAAAAGCAGTCTTCAATCACAGGGTTTTTCAAACGACTTCAGTAAGTTTTCTTTTACACTTTTATTCTAGTGTTCAGAAAACTTCCCATAACTAACTGTGATGGACTTTTTATAAGCGGCATAAACAACTTCAGTAATAATTGTAATGAACACTGTATTTTCAGATTCTACTAGGCCTTTTGTCTCAATTTTTTTTATTTTTTATTTTTTTTATTTTTTATTATAAGTTATAAATGTTGATATAAATATATAATTGTATATAATAAATGTGCAATTTTAATACTCTAAATATGCATTTTTATTCAGCTCCTAGTTATTTTTATTTAAGTTCCCTAAAACTCGACAACCTCAAAACTCGACAACCTCAAAACTCAACAACCTTTAAGTCCACATTGTGTTACGTTTGAGAGGTTCTACTGTACTTTTGTAGGTATCCCTTCCTAGTCATAATTTACTCTAGTTTCAGGTCCTGGAGATGTTCTTATCAGTGCCTTAGTATCTATAAATTTTATCTATTCAAGAACACATTCTCAGTTTTTATTTATACGCCGTTTTTAGCTTAATTCCTTACCAATATGTTTTTACTTTACCATTATGATGTTGTCTGTATCATCCTGTTAATAGTCTGTAAAGTGATAACTCTGCAATATATTAACTGTTTACCATATTTATACTAAACACATTTATAGGTGCTCCGTGTATCCGTATGATGGGTTATGTTCCATTTACATTGTACATTACTGCCAACCTGGCATGTATCTAAATGTGTTTGCTTTGTATTAAAATATGTTTGTATAATCCATATACCACATATTTTACTGATAGGTTTCATACTCCATTTACAAATCTACTGCCTTTGCACGTCAGCTTATTCTCTCCTCCCTTTGCCCACCTGGTCTCAACCTCCGCTAAATTCAAATTCCCGCCCACCATCTTTAGCATCTTTGCCTCGGTTCTGTGAACAGAGCCTCTGCCACAAGTGGTATCTCCGTCCAACTTCTTTGCTTTTTACAAATGTCTGTCTAGGTGTGTTTGCGTTTGGATATGTGTGAATGTGTGTGTGTATTTGTTTACCTTCCTTTTTTTCCCCTAAGGTAAGTCCTTCCACTCCTGGGATTGGAATGACTCCTTTTCCACTTCCTTAAAACCCATATCCTTTCCTTTCTCCTCTCCTTTTTTCCTCTTATCCTGAAGAAGCGACCAACGGTTGTGAAAGCTTGTATGTGTGTTTGTGTGTGATTTTATTTGTGTCTATCGACGAGTCGGTCCTTTGGGTAAGTCATCGGTTTTTGTTTTTTATATTTGTTTATCCCACCAGGAAAGTTTCCTTCTATAATTTTCACGCACTGCTCTTTTAGACTTGATTATAGTTTTTTAATTTTAGGATATTTACAAACATACCAATACATATTATTATGCATGCCATATTATAATACTATGCCCAATACCATCACTTAGTCTACTTCTGCATATGCTGATTATAATTATAGTATTGTCACAGAATAAAATTCTGCCATATTCCCTAACATTACGTTTTTATGCATATTT
The DNA here is from genome assembly GCA_026315105.1 of Locusta migratoria. Taxonomy (NCBI): domain Eukaryota; kingdom Metazoa; phylum Arthropoda; class Insecta; order Orthoptera; family Acrididae; genus Locusta; species Locusta migratoria. The sequence continues at coordinate 462,402,449 of CM048744.1, forward strand.
TGTTTACCTTACTTAATACTTTGACAAACAATGTTTGTTGTGGGACATATTTATTTATTGTTTTCTAGGTTGAAACTGTCATTTTACATAATGTTTACATAACACTCTCTGTTATCAGTTCCATGACACCTCATCAGAGATATACCCTATGATGGCAGTCAAAGATATGTTATTTTCACACCTTGAATATTTCGATTTCTGCTAACTTTATCAGACAAACTATGTAGTTCTCAATATGTTTGTTACTTATTTTTTGAATTCTTAGTCCCTGGCTCACTATAATGCAGCATGGTATTGTTTTATTTATCGTCAAGACCTAATGTCTAGTGACACTTTATTTATCTTTTATCGTTTGACATACAGTAGATATGGTGAAAGAAAATGGACCATTGTAATCAGTCAGTTTAATTTTGCAAGGATCTTCTGGATGAAACTACTGGGTTATGTCATATTTCATTGTAACTTGTGTATAATTTGTGATTCTAATTTTTAACAGACTTTTCTGATGATGGATTATATCAGAAACCGGTAAAGTTCTAAATACAATAAACAGCTGATGGCTGACAACATGCATTTTTTTAAAGATTTCATCAACTCCTTGCCATGATGTTTTGGGTGACGACCATTCAGTCATCTTAAGGTGAACACTGGAGATTGTTATTTCATGTTCCTGACTTTATACCAAAATTTGGTGTGTAGACACATGCAAAGGTGAGCACTATACATGCTCCCTCTGTCATATTGCAGTGCTCTAATAACACTGTCCCATGTATGGCATGCACTCATATGCTTATGAGAACAGAAAATTTTTGTAAATATTCCAAATCATCAAAATATTTCTTGGAAGTAAATACCACATCCTAAAGAATGATTCCCCATCTCTGAAGACCACATTATTGACTGGGAGTCAAAGCCCAATCATATTGCTTTATTCAAATCCTGGTCATGGCACAAATTTTAATTCACTGCCTCACCTTCTATTCAACATAGAAAATGTTTCTAACACAGAAACGATGTACAAAATGTATTACACAGTTTAATTTGGTACATGTGCCTATATTTAAAAAATCATGCTTAGCCATAAATTTTATCCACATGTGATAAGAAAATGTCTACGACAACAAATAAGTGCAGGGAAAAAATCACTGACTGTTGTTGTTGACACATTTTGGCCTTATTATAAAGTAAAAATAGCCATGTTATATTTGAAATGAAAACTTTTTGTAATGAAATATAAGTAATTCATTGTTTTAGTGTCTTTCAAAAATAGGTTATATGCCCAAGGTAATTAACTGTACCTGGAATTGGAAAGTGTAATGAAAATCTTTATGATTTTTTAGTGTGTTTTGAAAGAAATGAAGCTGATAATATGATGTAACAAACGTGGTACACCTTTTAAATGATCGTTATCTGCTCAATATAAAACACACATTTTGTATTCATAAAGTCCTTTTAGTGAGATGGCTGTTATGTGACGGATTTTCTGTTAGTTAATAATTCTGGCTATTAAAAGTCTAAAATGCCAGAAAACATTGTGTTTGTGCTTCCTCATCAATCACAAGTGACCATTAACACGAATTTTATAAATACTGTAAAATAATTAAGTTGTAATTTTATAGATACTATACAAATAATTAAGTTGTAATGTTGTTCTACTTCTTATTTCTTAGGGCCTATTAGAAAAAGATCCAAACAAGAGACTAACATGGCCTCAGTTGCTGTATCATCCATTTGTCAAAGATGGTGTTCATATAAAAAATAAAGAAGGTAAATTTTCATTTAATGTGAATGTTAAATAATGATGGTATTGTGTTTTTTAAATTTCCCAATTTTGACTGGAGTAAAGGAAGAAAAAATTTTTATTATTTACAGCAGCTTTATGTTTGCACTTTTATACTCCCATTCAGTTCCTCTGATATTATTAATATTTTATGAAATTCTGGTCTATTTTTTGGGCATGAGAAAGATGTAGAAAATCGAAAAATGGGAGGGAAGGTTTGATGAAACTGTGTTTAGTATATGCTGATATTTCGGTGGGGAACTGCTGTGCATGCTCACAGGGTTTTCTGACTTCATTAGTAGCAAGTTGCAAGTAAAAATGTACAGTATTTTTTTGCCATCTATTGATGGCAGGCAGTGCTATGGAATGAGCTAAATTTAGAAGTGTCTGTACTGATGTATTGCTAATATCTTTATTGGAAAGTGGAAAAATCTAAATAGATAAGGAAAAATTGTAAAGTAGTATGTGAAAATATTCAGACAGCTGCTAAATATTTCAGTGAACAATGCATTTGTTTTTTATCAAGGCACTGAGAAGACACATACATTTCAGGCTCTCTCTGAAGTGGTGCAGTGGTTAGCACATTGGCCTTGCATTTAGAAGGATCACAATTCAAAGCCCCATCCAGCCATCCAGACTGAGGTTTTCTGTTATTTCCCTAAACTTTTACAGTTAAATGCCAGGATGGTTAATTTGAAAAGGGCATGGTCACTTTAGTTCTCCATTCTTGTTGTTTATCTCTGATACCACACTGTCTGCTAATCTTCCTTTTTTCCTTTCTGGGTCTTTTAACAGTACTACACAGTACTGGCAGCAAGACACTTTTACTTAGGAACATATTCTGATGATTTCTTCAAGGTGTACATCACTGAAAGATCACTTAAGTATGTTGTGAATATAAAGGAAATTTGTTGTTATCAGTTCTTAAAAATGTCATTAATTTTTGATAAATAATGCCTGTATGAGAGTAATTTAAATAAAAAGTGCCATTATTGTATCATCTCCCACTTAAAGTACCTCCATTAGGCTAGGTATGATCACAAGAGACTGAAAGCTTTAGGTGTTAACACGTTGACTGCCATGGCCAAAATGAGTAAACTTCTCCCAGTAGCCGTGTTAAGTAGTTCATACAGTTTGATTTGTCATCTCATTTGAAGTCCATCTGTATCATCGAAACTTTAAAAATAAAATTTTTGGTGAGAAAATGGGGCGTGCGAGTTATCTCATAATTGGTGTACGGAGCTCAGCTCAGACACCAGCTATGAGATAACTCATTGTCAACAATCAGAGACAAGCTTGATTATTTCGAAGTATATTTGACAATATGTCACATGTCATTGTTGTAAACATGTCAATATTTATTTCTAATATGCACTGTGCAGAAATGGTGGAAGTTTGAAATGGCAAAGTTGCCTTGAAACCAAACATTGTTTGGGACTACAACTATGCCATGGCAGGTGTTGATCAATCAGATCAAATGCTATCGTATTATTCAGCATTTCAAAAAACTGTTAGATGGCCAAAAAAGCTTGCTCTACACATAATAGAAATGTATCTTCAGAATGCCCTTTGTTTCTATAATCAGCCAACAGGAACGAGTATCAAGTCTCTAGCTTTTAGAGAAAAAATTATTCAGGTGTTGATTGGGGATAGGATGCCCGACACCCAGAAGAAAAGCAAGACTGAGGCCAGCTTTAATTATTTAGAGGCAGTGCCACCCACAGAGAGAAACTGAGGCAAACAAAGTCATGCAGAGTGTGCACACAACAGAAGAAACACCATTAATTGCAATACTTTTGTCCCATTTATGAAGAAAAAACTCGTTTTCATCACCATTAGTGAGACAAAGTATACATTTTACTATACAGTTAAGTTTTCATTTATTTGTGTGGCAGTCTTGAAACTCAGGGTACTCTAAAGTCAGGACTGGTGGTTATTAGATGAAATTAACTTCTACTTAGTTAAAGTGACTGTATCACTTGTGTGTTTACTGTTCCTGGCTGCATTTACCTAAAGTAAAACATTATGGGGACATTGCAGCAAGTGTGGCTGGTACCCATAGACACAACACAGCCAGTTTATATAGCAAGTAGGGTCTACAGCCGCACTTCACGGAGCCCCAAGGAAACACAGGCTGTGAATGGGTGAATTATTTGTGTTATTAGTTCATGAGGGCTTGAGCCAACTGAAGGAAGTAACTGAATATTTTGTGTATAATTTTATCGCCCTGCACAGGACAGTGTTCTTTTATTTTATTTATTTTATTTTTTATTTATTTGGAGATATATATATATAAATATTTTTTTTTTTTTTTTTTTTTTTTTTTTTAAGAATCCATTTGTAAGCTTGCGCATTCTGTCTAATTTGTATCTCATGTTTCAATTTTGAAGTGCAGCCTACAATGTTTCCCACTTGCAATTCGAGTCTCATTTTTCAGGTGCAGCTTGGATTTGGTTAACACAGTATTTCTCATTAATTCTTGTGTTGTTTTTTGGGGTACTATTTGTATTTATGCAGAGAAATATATATAAAAACTGTAGTTTTGTTATTCAAATACCATATATTTCCACAGATACGACGATGGCTGAATCATAAAAAAGGTTGCCTTATATGATGATAGGGAAAAAAATTAGATTGAAATATACTTTGAAATTGGTAATTTCACAGTTGTGCTGCATTGCTTGGCTTCGACGTACATATATATTGAAGCAGTTAAGTGTAGAAACGATATGTATCGAACAGACGAATGTTATGATTTTTACAAATATGTGGTTAGGCAGGAAGCTAAGAGTACAGCTTTCTGGGTAATTTACAAGAAAGTTTACACTTGAAATAGCTCGGCCTGAAATGATATATGTTGAACGTAGAACTGTAAATCGATTTAGTGCTTCTGAACCGTAGATTCGAATGCTACACGCCCTCACATAGAGGAAGAAAAAACTTCTTGTATAACCTGTACCTAACCTTCTTAAGACTACGCTACAGATAACTTTTTTAAAAGTGAAAGTTATGTTAGGTATAAGACAAACAAGAAATTTTTTCTTAATATGTGAGGGCGCAGTTCAGAAACATTCACTTATTCCATACCTATCGTTTCGACACGTTTCAATTCGATATATATCATTTGGAGGTCAAAGCCTCGCTATAGCCACGCTATGCAGTACATCTGCGATATTACCCAGATGAAATTAATTTCATGGAGGAAAGATTTACGAAAACAAGTTTTGCGCAATTTTTTAAAAAAATATTCACTTTATTAATTTACTGAGTGGACAAGAATACATACTATAACCTATATGCCATAAAGCAGGAATAGAATTAATTATTTACAATGCAATTTGATTTTACATTGTTGCTTTTCAAAAATAATTTCTCAATATATCCAAAGTTGCATTGAAATGATTAGAGTATATTTACGTACAGAGCAAGTGAAAGGGTTAAAATATTTTGGAGCTATACGCAACAATTGCAGCTTCCTTCAAAATCCTTTATTTACTGTTCTTGGGCAATTTCGTGTGTTTTCATCCCACATAATATCTGCTTCGTTGCAATTAAATGTCGTCTCAGCACAAGAAATTACTTTCTTTTTTTAACTTCGTGGTGTAAAGAAAAAGAAATAATAATATGCTTCTTCACGATCGGATACAACATAGCACTACACGCACGATAGTTCAAAAGCTGACTCCAACGAAGGGTGAAATCCAGATGTACCAATCACGAAAACTACTTACGGCTGCTTCTAATGGCATTTTTCGGAACTTCTGAAGCTTTGCCTCCACATCGAAGTTGCAGGCGTATTTTTAGTTCCCGAAAACTAGTAAAAAACATGTGGCATGCATTCGGGTAAATGCGGTAACTTGGGGGTCGTCTTATAGGACAGATATATGCTTGAACTATAAAACTTTGATGAAAATTTGTACCTCGTCATATCTGAAGGTCGTCTTATCTGCAGAAATATACAGTAATTCAAATTCAAATTTTGGATGCCCTCTATTAAATGTCTGATTGTTAGTGTTTGTGTTGGTCCGTGTGTTTGATTCTGTAGAAGACTGAGTAACCTAATGAGTTATGTTCATTATGTGTATCAATATGAAAATTTCAGCAATGAGTGGAGTATGAAAATACTTTTCAGTTGACGCAAGTGATTGTCATTTTGCGATTTGCTTTTTGTGTGCATGAAGAATATCACGTGGTCGTGGAAGGAGTTTCGCCACAAGTGCTCTCTGGAAACGTTTTAAAAGTGACTCAAGTGATGAAATTAGTAATTTTCTTAGGGCCAATTGTGTAAAGCATTTAACCTTGGTTTAAGGCAGGAAATGATGTCAGATCAAGCTTAACCCGAAATCTGCTTTGTATAAATGTTAATCTCAGAATATGTCACCACAAACTCGGATCATATTTGACTGACGAATTTTCGTGGTTCAAAGCCAGTTTCAGCTGTAATAGTCAGTTTACAGTGTAGTGATATTACAAAACATCACTTTTATTCTAAGCAGATACAAACTGAAATAAGTAAAAATATTGTTACAAGTTCAAAAAGGTATGTAAATAATGTGATATCATTGCCACACTGCTAATGCTCAGCTTACATTTTTTTAATTACTTATATAATTATTTTTTTTTATCTGTAGGTTAAAGAAAGTTACCAGTTAAGAACGTAATGACTTATTTCGTAACAAAGGAGATGATTCGTAATTTGTGTGATTAGTTCAGAGGTATTATATAAACATTTAATTGCAGAGAAGTACTTGCAGTGAAGAGTTATGTGAATATTTCACGACAGTCGATAACGATTCAACATCTTTTATGTATGTGTTGTCTCAACTCAAGTACAGGTAATTGTAAATTCGTATTTAATTTATAACTACTGAACACATCTTGCTATAAGTGCATTAATGAATAAGACATAACCAAGCCTCTACTGAGGCATTATTACAGCAGAAAACGCCATGTCACAAGATAGCTCGGTGGTGGCACTGTAGTCCCAGGTGCTAAAGGTTGTGTGTTTGGAACTATTGATGTAGTGAAAATTTATTTCCTCGTTGTCTCTACTCCAATTGCCATAAAAGATTATTACAACAGCCCTACAGTAACATACCAATGCATTCCTTAACATAGCATTCTTTTTCAGAGCATTATAGGCTACTGTTGGGGAAACTTCTGTTTGCGGCAAGCATACATGATGTGAATTACATTGTTTCATTTCATTTACAGATGTCTGACTATTCCGACATCTCTACTGAGGACGATGATGAGATACAACGAGCTCCTCGCGTGTTCCTTGAAAGGGCTAACCCTTTCCTGGAATTAAATGATGACTCATTTAAGTTGAGGTTTTGCTTGGACAAAAATACTGTGCAGCAGTTAGAGCTATGACTGAGATATGACCTGCTGAAATGAACAAAAATAAATAAGCCGCTGACTCTGATGTGCGTGCTGCTTTTTGACATTACGATTTTATGCTACAAGAAGTTTTCAGGTGGTAGTTGCACATGACGATGTCATGTATTGAGGCACCTGATTGGTAGGTAGGCATCTGAAGTGGATTTTGAAGTTATTCCAATAGTCAGCCTACCAATCAGGTGCCTAAACCTGCCTCAATGTATGACGTCATCACGGCTATGCTATGGCCTTTAGTTGTCGATCTGTTTAAAGTAGATGCAGCAACTGCTTTTCTGCTCAAATCTGGAACCTGTTTCTTCCTGTATTTTCTCAATTTCCCCAATTTTTTTTCCTCGGTGTTTTCTCAGTGTTTGTTTTCTCATTTTCCAGTGCTATCGACCCAGCACAGATTTTAATTAATTGTTTTTGTTCATTAGAGTGGCCTCAATTTCATCCTTGTCAGGCTTAAGTTTATTTATTTCACAAACAAAAACTTGTATGTTTAAATCTTTTTCAGAAACTATTTTAGATTATCCTGTGAATTTATTATTTCTCATTTTCCTCATTCAACTTTAGTAATATTTTCCATTTCCTACTTCACTTCCTCATCCTTAGCTTGAATTATTTTGACAGCTCATCAGACTTTTTCTTGAACTGATTTTCTTTTCTATTTGCATCTTTAGTAATTTCCTCTGATTTTCCTCTAGTTTCTTTCTCAAAGAACTACTTTCATTATCTTTTTTTCTTTAGCTCTTCTTCCAATCTTTTCACTTAACTTTTAGTTTCAGCAAGCTGTTCCCCAAAATCCTTACCTGCTTGCTTTAAATCTGTCTGCAGCTTCTCTATCAAATCTCTAAGTTTCTTCAGCATGACTGACAGCAGATTCAAATTTTTCTTTCAGCTCTACTTCATTCTTTTGTGACATTGCTGTCAACTGCTCAAGTTTTTGTTTTGCCATTTCCATATCATGGTTTGCTCATATGACTTGCTCTTTACTTTGTTGTAGCTCACGCCCCTTCTCACCAAGTTCTGTATTCAATTTTATTAATTGAACTGAAGAATCACTTGTGGAACTCGTTAGATCAGCTATTTTCTCCTCCTGTAAGAACAATATCCAGTACATTAGTTACAATAATAACAGTAGTTCTGAGGTGATATCTATCAATACAATTTAATGGTTAAAGCTATGTTTCCTATCAGAATATTTCATTTGTACTTATTCCACTCTTGTTAGATTACCATTTAATTCACCACCTAGTAGCAGAGCTTTTTGATGTTCCTATTAGGAGCAATCAGTTTCATCCAAGGGAAGATACAATTGACTACTAAATCATTCAGTTATTTATAGAAGAAGCTGGTTAGCACATAAATTGCAGTGGAAAAAAGAAAAGAATTTTAATATTTCACCTGTGATTCATATGCTTTTAATAAATGGAAGGAAGGTAGATTATAGTTTAATGTACACTCAACAGTGCAGTCATTGGAGATGGAGTGCTCATAATGTTGTTGATAATCTTAAGGAAGAAAACAACCATTTCCTTTCATAGGAACCATCCCAGTATATGCCTGAGTGCTACAGAGAAATCATAGAAAACCTAAATCTGGTTGGCCAAAGGCAGATTTGAACCACCATACTTCCACATGTTAGTCCAGTAATTTTAACACTTGTACCCACATAAATTCATTAGCATTAAGAAGCATATATTATATTTGTATAATAATTTAAAAATTTAATTAAAATGACCTTGAGAGATAAATACTGTACTCACCTACTGTAAAAGTGTTATTATGAATATGGAAATAAGATGGCAAAACAAAAATAAATAAGGAAATGTAACTGTCTACAAACAAATGTAAGAGACCAGAGGATCACATTAACTTTTTCTTTCATAGTTTTTAAAAGATGAGTCGTATGTTGAAATTGGGAAGGAAATGAAAGAAAATCAAATATTTCCTTCTCACATGAAACATTCTGGCATTTATCTTGAGTATTTTAGACAAATGATGGAAAAACAAACTCTAGATGACCAGAAGGGGATTTGAAATGTTCTCCCAAATGCAAAGATCCTACATTTTAATCACTTTGTCAGCTCATTCAGTAAACAGAAAAATAATACCTGTACCATAAGTAGCAAGAAAATTATAGCATGATTAAAATTACTTGCTATGTGACACTTTATGCATTCAAGCTGCTTTCCTCCAGAGTGGTCAGCATTACGTCTCAGGCATTCAATGTTGCCAAACTGCCATAATTGGTCACTTCACTTCAAATTCCTTGTCCAGCTTTCTTTCTTGATTTCTTTTGAGTCCAATTTGTAGGTTTGCTCACTGTATTTCAGATTTCATCACACATGGTATTCAAATAAAAAAAACCACACACACACACACACACACACACACACACACACACACACACACACAAATTCTAACAAAATACATAGGTTTCATGCACAGAACTAACCAAATATTATCGGATCTGGATACTTTCACACTAGCTGTGCTACAGCATCACATACACAGCTATTATAATCTCAGATAACAGCTTATTTTACATAAGCTTCATATTTATTACTTGAGACTGAACTTCTGAAAAGCTATAATTCGTCATTGTGAATAATTGTCTACTGCCGTAAAGAGTTGTCATTGGACTGTGTTTTTGCGTAATGCAATGTCTGTGAATTTAGTATCCCATGCTGGAGGACAAGGGTTTGTATTTTGTTGAGGATTTGGACTTTTTTCTTTCTAAATGTGATGACCCTTATTATTATTTTTGCTCAGTTAATTATTTCAGTGTAATCATTTTATTTCTAATAATTTGCCACATCATTTTTGTAATTGTACTGACTTTTTCTTTGAACTTATTTCTCATCATATCATTCTTTTATCACTTTGAATGTTCTGTGTCAACTGAAGCATGTAAATAAGTACAAAATTGCAATGCTCATTGGTCCGTGAAGTGGCAGGTCATGTAGCCACTACCAAGTGTGAGGATATCTTCCGGTAACCAATGTTAGCAAGGAAGTTTGCTTTTAGCACCAAAACTGTATGTTTTTAGTCTTGAGTATGCTCATACAGGCTAGCTTTAATTACAATAAATGAAGTAATCATGAGGTTGTCGTAAGATTAGGAGATGGGTGTATATTCAGGACTACAAAACTCATCATCTGCCACAGTTGAATCATTGGTCACTTAAAATCAGCTGTTGCATTCCCAATGTAACTCACAGTGATCACTTTGAACTTTCTTCTGTGTTAAAACGTTAGCAGAATTTGTGAAGTGACGAACCGAGCAGTAGCTGGCATCGCTGAGGGAACACTGCAGTGCCAAGTGGCAAACATTGACTAGGCAGTAATTGTAATCTGACAATAGTGTGATTCTTTTAGCTGTTACCCAATCTGTTTATGCACCATAAAACTGGCCCTGTACACCAGCACATTATTTTCAATGTATGGAACAATTACGATGGACTGTTCAGATTAACCTAGCCCAGCAGGTGCTCCTGTGAAGTTTGGTAGTAATCGGATCACAATATTTATTAACATACTAGCTGGAAACCTGGCATTGCCCGGGTGTTTTATCCTACACTCTCGTAGTCCACATCCCCCCCCCCCCCCTCTCTCTCTCTCTCTGCATCCACCTGTTTTTTTTTTCCCAACTCTCTGCTCGTTTCCACCTGTCCTCTCTCGGCAAAGATTTTTTACAAGGTACCCTCTCTCATGTACCATACAAACATTTATGTACCCAGTGATCTTCTTCTTCCTTTAAAGGTCATGTGTGCAAAAATTCATAAACACTATAGCAAAACTATGCATTTTGTAAAATTCCAGAAGTTAAGTACCCTCCACCATGTACCAAACAAAATTTTATATACAGTGACATTCCTCTTGTTTTTAAGGTAGAGTGTACAACATTTCATCAATATCGAAACAAAACTATAGATTTCTATGCAATAGAAATGCAGGGTCACGTTGGAAAACACTTTGTTGTTATCAAATATTCCAGTTTTATTTCATACAACCCTTGCTCTGAGAATAACAAAAACAAAAAAACAAAGAAGGATCTGTGAAATCGATCAAGCTGTTCTCAAGTTATGGCGTGACCAAGGTATTTAGAGATCCATTTTTATGTTGCAAAGTATCCTCCCCCATGCACCGTATGAGTCTTAAGGTAGACAGTGACCTTCCTCTTGTTATGAAGGTCAAGCATGCGAAATTTCGTGAAGATCAAAATGAAACTGTAGATTTCATGAGTGTAGGAGAAGTATGCGCCGCCATGCACCTATCACAAAATACTTTCTTAGCTGACTTTTCTACCTTTAAACTACATTCCTGCCAAATTTCAGCTTCATAGGTGAAGTAGTTTCGAGATTTCGTGTTCAGTGAGTGAGTGAGTGTCATTTCGCTTTTATATAGATAGAGATTAAGAAAACAGATTGCTTAATTTTGGATTCAAGAGAATTAATGGAGACATGCAGATGAAAATAAATAGTAACATGCAAATCTGTAATGCTAACTTTATTTGATACAAGTTCATGCCTGATGCGACAGTTTTATGCCACCTACAGCGAAACTTTTGTGAGTGGTAGACTTCTTTTTGTTTCATCATTTTGTGTGTGTGTGTGGGGGGGGGGGGGGGGAGGCAGGATGCTTCATAAACATCCGAAATTGCATGCAATCTTTGTTGCAGGTCCCTAACTACTCACATTTTCCAATAATTGACGCATAAATCTGGGTATTCTCATGTGGTGGCCGCTCATTATTTATGACGTCATATCTTCTTAGCTATGTGTCATGCTCTGTTGTTTTTGGGTTAGGAACCTTCGTGGGCATATGGTGAACAGTTCACCAAAGTTTCATTGCAGTCAGATGATTGGTTTATGAACACATAGAGGACATACAGAAAACATTCATTTTTATGTATATAGAAAACCAAGTCATCCTCTAAAGCATCAAAGTGTGACATCCCCTGCCTTTGAGGAATGATTCATAAAGTGTCCAGAAGTTGAATTTAACTCTAAATTTTTAATTTTTCACTCTTTTATGTTCATCTGGAAATATGTAAACTTGATATTATCAATAGGACTGCTGACTCATAAGTGTATGATTAATCTAGATTTTTTTAAGTACTATAACGGGCCTTATTTAAGGGAAGAAAATGGAAGACAAAATGAGATAAAGGCAATATCTTGATCTCTTGAAATCAGATGAGGTGAGAAGAAGTGAATGTCTGAAAAAATGACAGAGAAAGAAAGAAAACAGCAATAATTTAGGAGTAGCAGTCTTTTTAAAAAAAATGAAAAGAGAGGAAAAATCAATAAAGAATAAGAATACTGATTTTTGAAAGAATAAATAAATAAATAATCAGGAAAGTCCTCTAGAAACAGTACCTCACCCACTTCAAGTTTATGGTCATATAAGTGTCCTCAGAGCCTGAGGAAGGCTGTAAAGAGTATAGAATCAAAATTGCCAGTGAGTCCCATATAAAAGAGGGTAATTCTGAAAGAAGTAATCCAGAAACATAATGCTAGAATAAGTGAATAAAAGGTTTTCAGATCCAGCTGTCAAAGAAATTAAAAACAGCAAGCCCAGGATCACTAATGAAGTAAAGCAAACTATTCATGATTTTTATCTTAACAATAATATTAGTGTTCAATCAGCAGGAAAACTAGGTGTTTTCAAGTTTGAGGACTTTTAAAGCAAATTTTGTGTTTCTGTTGTTTAGTTTAATGTGTGTACTGTTTTTAAGACACTTTTCTTCCATTGTATGGTTAGATGAAATCTGGGTCAACGCTGGAGAAGCTGTTGATAAGTTCTGGACAGACGATACTCCCAATAGCAGTGGTCATCAGCTAACATGGAAAGGTGCCAGATTAATTGTGGCACATGCAGGTACTTCAAATGGATTTGTTAATGACGGATTTTAGAAGAACAGGTGAATTCCATGAGGATATGGACCACCAATGTTTCCTGCAGTGGTATAAAAAGTTGTTGTTGCAGTTCATGGGCAATGGATCTTACCATTCAGTCATATTAGACAAAATTCCAACAATTAATGACCAGAAATAAACTATGATACAGTGGTTGCTAGCGAGACACATTGTTGCAGATATGACAGAGCTGCTGTTGCATTCATTTGTGAAGCAAAATAAGCCTGTGACACCAATGTATGTAGTAGACGAAGTTACAAGGGAACAGAGTCATACGGTAATTAGGCTACCGCCGTATCACTGCCATATCAACTCAATTGGTTTGGAGTGACGTCAAGACATACATCAGAAAGAATAACAAGTCTTTCACTATAACAGAAGTGGAAAGACTTTTACTTTAAGGACTTGCTGCTGTTGACACCACCTCATGGAGAAAGAAAGTAGAGTATGTTGCTAAACTTATTAAAGAAGTGCAGATTATAGACGGCATAATAAATGAGCATGAACAATTAATGATTCCCCTCAATGATGATGACGATGACAATGACATTTGTTTTGGCGCTGATTCGGATGCCACTGATAATGGAGAACTTGAGCCACTGACTTATAAACTGGTGAGTGTAAATTTATGCAGAATTAATTCTTTCAATCTGCATCACAGAATGCAACTGTTTCCTTTTTTTGTATTATGATTGTTGGTTACATGTCATTTGTTATGAGTAGCTTTACATTATTGTACGACATTTAACAATTCGGAATAACATCTCGTAGACACTGTCCTTAAGTATATTATCAAATGGTATTTCTCTGTAGGTGATTTGTCTGTTGTCATAAACATGTCCATTGTTATATTTCTGTATAAATTTTTATGCAACCGTTCCTATTCACGGTGTTAGGTGACATTTCCAGTACATATTTCGGATGTTCTGATCTATCAGCTGTCACTGTAGTCATCTGCTGAGCACCTATTGCAACCTTGCAGCCGCATTATAGCCAACTACACACGAACTATGTGCAAACTGTCAGGTGACATGTTTCAGCAGCCTGAGTATAGTTAGGCATTACTTCTGTTCCTAATACCACTTTGTTCAATGTTATCTCTCTCAAAGGTGTTAAATGCCATTTTTTAAATCAGGTCATCAGACATGTCCCATCCATCACATAACATTTATTGTTTCAGAAACATAAATTTATTAATTATATGATACATAGCATATGTTAATTTTTGGAGTTTGGAATTCATGAAGATGTTGCTTATACAGGGTGTCTCACGAAAGACGCTTGCCAGGCATCTGCGGATCGCATGGTACAGCCGCCACCACCGCATCCGCCGGCCACAGCAACGCCCAATTCATTTACATCTACACGGGAAACTCTGGAAATCACATTTAAGTTATGAATAGCAGTGATTTTCCGTCTTTACAACTACAATAAAATGCGATTTTTTCACACCAGACGCGTTTCGTTTTATTGAATGTAAAAATCATCATTGGTGGAAATTTTGTCTCCTTTTCGCTTCACATCATGGAATGCCGGTCTGTTTGGTGCAATACCGCCGGTTCTTCATGCTGTGTCATTTTCTCACTACTTTCACATTTAAGTGCCTGGCAGAGGGTTCATCAAACGACAGTTATACTATTTTAGTTCCCATTCCATTCTCGAATAGCGCATGGGAAGAAAGAATACCTGAATCTCTCTGGTCGAGCTCTGATTTCTCGTATTTTATTCTGATGATCATTTCTACCTATGTAAGTGGGAGTCAACAATATATTTTCGCATTCAGAGGAGAATGTTGGCGATTGGAGTTTCGGACTCTATTGTGCCGCGGGCGCATACACTGAGTTAAAGTCGAAAAAACGTTGCCATCTGAGTAACCTAAGCTTACCTTTATATACAGTAGATGTTCAAAATGATGTCCATCTATGAGTAGTCAAAACCTGTCTTCCAACTCTTCGAGTGTATGGGGATTGCTTGCATACACCTTGTCTTTTAACATTCCCCAAAGATAAAAGTCACAGGGATTTAGATCTGGAGAATGAGGAGGCCAGTCAACTATCCTATCATCAAAAACAGTTTGTATTGCTGCCATAGAAGCATTGGCAGTATGTTGTCTTGCATTGTCCTCAGTGAAATAACGGTACAGCTTTTCATTGGGTGAAAGTTCTTGAAAAAATGGATGCGGGATATTGTTCACATACCTGTCAGAATCTATTGTTTCGTGAAAAAAGATTCGACTAGTCATTTCCCAGATTTCGACAGAGATGTCAGGCCACTCTTTCCATAGTGGGACATCATTTTGAACATCTCCTATAATTAAAGTAAGCTTAGGTTACTCAGATGGCAATGTTTTTTAGACTTTAACTCAGTGTATGTGCCCACGGCACAATAGAGTCCGAGAATCGGGCGCTGCCGTGGTCGGCGAATGTGGTGGTGACGGCCGGGAGCCGTACTCTGCGCAATCCGTGGGTGCCTGGCAGGTGTCTTTCGTGAGACACCCTGTAGTTTTATATGTATATATAAATCACAGAAATAATGCAATGTTTTGCAAGCTGCAACGACTGAGGCTTTTTTTTCCCCTCCCTTCTTGTCCATCACACCACTATTTTTCCACATTACAAGCAAAAATAATGATGGGTTACTGAAACTTCCCATTAATATTGTATACCAAATAAACAAGGTTCGGATTCCAGAGTGAAACCACAGATTGAAGTAAAAAACAAACACTTTATTTTGATTTCCTGAATCTGAATGTCCTGTCCGTCACTCAGGGAATGCCTGAGATGACACTATGAAATTATTTAACATATACATATCCTATTTTTTAAGAATCTATTTTTCCAACTTCCAAAATAGATATCTTCTCAGGTTTTATTTTTGACTCTTCCCCTTTGGAAAAAAAAAAAAAAAAAAAAAAACATAATCCTTTCCTTTCTAGGACTTCAATTATTTTTTATTTCATCAAAATGAAATAGTTTGTAATAGAGTGAAGAAAGTTTCTTATTTTCTTTTAGAGCATCTAAACAACATATATCTCAAAATGTTTCATACGAATATATTTTAAGGGGAGAGGGTATTAAAAAAACCTTAAGATTTAAAATAAAAATCTAAATGAAATTTTAATTTCTTAAGTTTTACTGTAATGTTGTCATTTGGGATCCAACCCAGATTGTACCTTTTGATGTCACTGGCTGTGATAGAGTAGTAATCTTTTTTAAATACATGTACTTAAGTTGACAGAATATTTGGGTTTGTGATTTGGAAGAATCGATTTGGGTTCGGAATTCGGCACATGTTTTGTTTAAGTTTCTGTATTCGGATTTGATTTGGTAAAATTGGGGTTCCACCCATCCCTAATTAAAATGTTTATTGAGTAAATACACTACTGGCCATTAAAATTGCTACACCAAGAAGAAATGCAGATGATAAAATAGGTATTTGTTGGACAAATATATTATACTAGAACTGACATGTAATTACATTTTCACGCAATTTGGGTGCATAGATCCTGAGAAATCAGTTCCCAGAACAACCACCTCTGACCGTAATAACGGCTTTGATACTACAATGGAAACTTTCATGGCCGGCGTCAACTTCATTTAAAACTTCCGGGCCGATAAGCTGTGGTCGATTTATAAAACTTTCCCCTAACGTTTCATCTTCGGCTGCGGAAGACATCTTCAGAAGTGGAGTGGCGAACTGCGATGAGAACTTGAGGGAACGCCGTATATATAGGCAATGTAGAGGGCACCACAAGACATCACGTGATGTCGGCTACGACACTATCTCTGGTATTGCCAACATTCTTGGCAGAGAAGAATCGATTGTCACTCCGCTGGTGTAAAGCAGTAGTCCAAATTCTGTCTAATTTAACAGCTTCCTCTTTCCTGTTAAAATTATTGCGATGTTTATATATCTCGATTGCTTCTCTATATGTGCGCGCATGATAGTGTGAAGTTTTTGAGATGACACTAGTCTCATTAAATTTAATTTCATGGTTGCCTTCTTGGTATACATGTTCTGCTACGGCCGATTTCTCCATGTGCCCAAGGCGGCAGTTCCTTTTATGTTCGACCAGACGAGTATTGACACTTCTTTTAGTAGTTCCAATGTAGACTTAACCACAGCTGCAGTGAATTTTATATACACCTGGTGTATTCAGCGGATGTCGTACATCTTTAGCAGATCTTAAATATTTTTTGTCTTCCTTGTAGGTCTGAAAATGGTTTCTACCCCATACTTGTCCAACACTTTTCCAATACGGTCTGTAACCTTATTTATGAACGGAAGAAAAACTTTCCCCTTGGGCGGTTGTTGTTCCTTATTGATGTTAACTTTCTTCCTGGGACGAAGGGCTCTCTCTATTTCTTTGGTGGAATAACCGTTCTTCTGGAAGGTGGATCGTAAATGCTCCAACTCATCTTTTAAATAAGTAGGTTCACAAATTTTATGCGCCCTGTCAACCAATGTTTTAACCGCACATCTTTTTTGTCTGGGATGGTGGTTAGAGTCTTTTTGTAGGTAACGGTCAGTATGAGTAGCCTTCCTGTAGACCTTGTGGCCCAACGTCCCGTCCACGTGCTTGATTACAGACACATCGAGAAAATTCAGCTGTCCATTGCTCTCCGTTTCCATCGTAAATTGTATTCTGGGGTTGAGATGCGTTAAGAAGGCATCTAATTCCTCTGCACCTTGTGTCCATAGCACAAAAGTGTCATCGACATATCGATACCACCTAGCTGGCTTTTTATTAGCAGTCTGCAACGCCTGTTTCTCAAACGACTCCATAAATAGATTGGCCACCGCTGGACTCAGTGGACTGCCCATAGCCACTCCGTCAATCTGTTCATAGAACTCATTATTGTACTGAAAGTTGGTAGTGGTGAGACAGTGTCTAAACAATGATACTATGTCAGGTGGAAAAATATCCGCTAAGCAAGAAATAGCTTCATTCACTGGAATCATCGTAAAGAGAGACACCACGTCAAAGCTAACAAGAATATCACTATGGGCAACATTCATCTCTTTTAGTTTTTCAATGAAATGAGACGAATTTCTTATATGGCTGTCAGTTTTTCCAATGTAGGGTTGCAACAACGAGGCTAGATGCCTGGCTAATCGTGTGTGGGTGACTCAATGGCACTCACAATTGGCCTTAGCGGAGTCTGTTCTTTATGCACCTTTGGGAGTCCATAGAGCCTTGGAGGATACACTTCTGATTTGCAGAGCAACTTCTTGTCCTCAGAGGAGAAGGAAGATGCTTTCACCAGTTGGTTAGTCGTCTTTAAAATCTTCGTAGTTGGATCCTTCTGCAGTTTTTTTATAGTTGGCAGGGTCCAAAATATCCTCAATCTTGTTATGATAGTCCTCACTCCTCAATACGACGGTTGCATTTCCTTTATCAGCGGTGAGAACCATGATGTTGGTATCTGCGTTAATATCTCTCAGCGCCTTACATTTACGCAAAATTCTGGCTGTTTCCATTCGAATTACATCAGCAGACTGTTCTGGAAGTAGCCTGATGCCAGCCTCAATATTTGATATTATATCTTCCGTGAGTACTTTTTGTGGAGTCACTGCAAAATTGCCCCCTTTGGCTAGTACAGAAATTTCAACTTCACTCAGATTTTTATCAGACAGATTGATAACAGTGCCGGAATTATCGTCAACTGAATCAACACACATATTCTTCTGGAGACAAGAAAATTTCTTCTTCTGTCTATTGACAGAAATCTCTGCACTACGTTCCATGGATCTGAACATTAGATTGTCAACCTTATTCCAATCCCAACACTGCATCTTATTGCTAATAAATAAGTGAAGATGTAATAGCTTACTGCTTGTTTCCGCTAGTAATCGTCTCGTCTGGTGAATCCTCTCTCTCTCAGCATTGCTGTTTCCATGCGGTTGTAAACACGGTGTGCTTGGGCCGAGCGAAACTTCCTCTTCACCTGTATGAATTTCGGAACGGTGGAAGTGTCCCGGCAGCATAACAGAAAAGTCAGCGAACACAGTTGTTGTGCCTTCTTCTTGCGCAGTCCCTCCAGTCGATGAACTGATGATGACATATCCTCCCCGTAGAGGCGTTTGATCATACAATGCAAACTTTCACGGCCGGCGTCAACTTCATTTAAAACTTCCGGGCTTCTTCTAGGCGGTGCAGAGACTAAGTCCGATGCTGAGTGAATATCCCGTACACGCACACTAGTCATACTCGGTGTGCGCGTCTGCTGGTGCGTCCTTATATAGCCGAGCTCTGGCGATAGCAGCTTGTAAACAACTGAGTCAACACCCATACGCAGCGTGCACCTAGTATAACTTAGTGTGCGTGGATGGGATATCCACCAAAATATGAAGTTTTTGATTTTGGATTTTTCTATGTCAAGTTCGCATCAGTTTTTGACGCTGATTACAATGGTATAACATTTATTACTATACCTGTGATAGGGGGGTGATCATAGTACCTTTAAGTTTTCAGCAACAGGGGTGCCGTGGCTTGACTTGAAGCATTTTAACCAGCCCGTGCTTGCTTTAAAGTTCGAAGGACCTCGGCCCTCCAAGTTTTTCATTGAACAGCATTGCTTTCTCACACAGAATGGAACCTGAGATAGGTTCTCTTTGCGATCTCTTTTGTGTAAACCACTTGTAAACAGCATCATCTAGATCTGTGTTAGTGGCGAGCTTCATAGTTTTACGGCTTGTTGTTCCATCAGTAGAATCAAGTATAGCTATAAAATTTTCTATGCTTGTCTTTATATATATCTGTAATTGTCGACTTCCCCATCTTCTACTCATTGGATAAAGTGGTTGCAGATTCACCTTCTTCTAACCTTTTAATAATCTCATACTTGTCCCTCATAGAAAGGAAAACACATTTACATTTAAACATTTTGTATCATCAAGTTCACTTCTTCACGCAGCAGCACACAAGTAGTCGTAACAGAGAACAGAAGGTGACTGTTTGCAAAAGAAGCGTGCAATCCTTCAAACTGCGCATAGTGGCATGCCTCAACTCTAAGCTGGCACAGCTGTTGCTGTGAACAGCCTTGATATTGCCGCTACTTCTACTGCCTGTGCCAAGCTGACAGAAGTGTGCTGATTGTTGAAACTCAGCGACTGGCAGCTTGGCCGGTCAGCAGCACTTTGTGAAGGCCCCATTAGAAGCAATGTTCCACCAGCAGTGGCCCAGTGTGGCGACTACTGTGGGAAACTAGGTTTGGGAGTAAGGGGGATGATGGACAGTAGGGTGTGAGAGTAACAGGTGTGAGTGAGTACACAGTTCGGTTATGCGATCATTTGGTTGACCGACGTTCGGATAATCGACGCTGTACTGTGTGAGCTTTTTTTTTTTTTTTTTTTTTTGTTGGTGGAGGAGTGCCAGAGCTGGTATATCTACATAAATAGAAAACAATGGACTCTTTGAAAAATCATAGTGGCATTCTTATCTGTGAAGTGTTCTTTTACAATGTAGAGTCTTGGCATTTACTACAGAGGTTCCTAGCAGGAGTTCCATTACAACTTTTCTTCACCATTTTACACCATTTCTCAATCGTGAGTAATATGAAGACGTTTGATTGCTGAGATCAACGCGTTTTTGATCTTGTTGTGCTCCAGTACAGCCTTTAGTTTCATTAGAGCTTCTCCTTCTCTGTTCTTTTCCCTGTGTCTTCTAACATATCAGTACATACAGGAAGAATGGACATCATTAGGACTCTAATTTTATCTATCCAGTTGATGACTTTTACTCCACATATTTCCCCCGTTTTAAGCTTTTTCTCCAATACCTCCTTATGAAGTCCTGCTCTATTTGGTTGAATTGTTCCACAGAGAAACATATTTTTATCTAACAACCTTTGTGTAGAGAAATGCTCGTATAGAAATTGTTGGCATTAAGAATGCAATTTGTCCAGAAATGGGCTCATACAGTTTTATAGTGATAGCTGCCACGTGATCTGCACTGTGTACTTTGTCTTTTCCTTGGTAAATTGGAAAACAAAAAATGTAGCTTTCCTGTCTACAAATCATGTACACTTTTACACCATAATTGTGACAATTGTTTGGGAGACAGTGCCTAAAAGTCAATCTTCCTCTCCAAGAAATCATGGATTTTTTCAGTTACCACATTTCTTCCAGGTGTTAGAGCACTTTGAAAGTTCTACCACAGTGATTATGGTTGATAAATAACCATTTCTTAATAGTAAACAGTATTTTGCTATATACCATAAAGCAGCATTCTTGCCTGTTTGCACAAGCAAATAACAATGTATGTATTTTGAAGCAGATATTGTTGACTTCTGAATTTTAACAAAAGATAGTTTGTGTATTTTTAATGGTCAACAATAAGTGACTTGTAGTGTTTGGCACTAAAAGAATACAGTGCAACAATCAGGACACTAGGTGACCCAAAAAATTTAAAATTAGTACATAAAAGCGTTATCAGGTCACCAGTGGTCCAAACGGAAGTGGTAATATCTTAAAAATTATATATATATATATATATTATAGAGGAAAAATTCCTAAAAGGAAAAATATACGTAAAAAATAGAAGAAGTCACTTACCAGGCGAAAGGGCACAGGCAGTAATAGCAACAAATAAACACACAGACACACACACACACACAAAAATGCTAGCTTTCGCAGCCTAGCTGCTTCATCAGGCAGAAGGGAAGGAGAGGGAAAAGGAAATGATGAGAGTTTTAAGGAAGGGGGTAAGGAGCCATTCCAATCCCGGGACAGGAAAGACTTACCTTGGGGGAAAAAATGGAAGGTAAATAAATGCACATACACCCACACATTTACACAGACACAAGTACACTTAGGCAGACATACTGTAGAACTGTAGAAAGCCAATATATATATATATTATAGAGGGAAACTTCCCCGGTGGGATAAATAAAAATAAAAATAGAAAAGAGATGACTTACCAAAAGGACCGGCTCGTCGAGAGAAACAAATAAAATCCTCCCCTTTTTTCCTCTTTTTCCTGAAGAAGCTGCCAGTGGTGGCGAAAGCTTTTATATATATATATATATATATATATATATATATATATATATATATATATATATATACACACACACACACACACACACACACCATTTGAACATCTTACATTTCAGAATAATAATATCTTACGCAGTTTGGGGAAGTCAAAACTCAAACCCATTGGGAGCAAAGATTTCCATCTGGGCGCATTGTGGGCCAAACCACAGGGACGTGTTAAGTAATTATTGAAAACTTAAATGCAACCTGTATTAGCTAAGTCTATAGCTGCAATAGACCCCAGCTACTTGCTGTGTTCATGCATTGTACAAGGGGATGACTCATAATCATTACTGTGACAAGTAGTAGTCTGCCTGAAAAATAACTGTACTGCCTTTATCATTTTGTGACTCAAGTGTCTTGTTGTTTGTTCAGCTGTTTAGTGTTTCTATCAGAACATTTGTGATAGTATATATTTGCTTCTTTCTATTTTAGATATGACTGCTCCACTCACAGATCCACTGACAGAATCACAAGAAGCAGCCAAGGAGATACAAAGAATGGACCTTGCAACTCATGGGACTGGTCCTTCTGGGTTAGTACTGCCTGTAGACCAATTTTTCATTTTGTTTGATGGATCACCAAAATATTTTAAGAGTCTTACAATTTTTATGATTGTTAAAGAAATGTGTAGGTATTTAACATCACTAAAAAATCAATACATGTAACCTAAATCATTACAACTGATCTTCCATTCCAGTACTCTTTTTTAAAGGCATCACTCAATACAGTATATCTGGAGTGACAATTCACTTGCGCAGAATAGGGGAAGGTGACTTGGCAATGACTGTTGCATACTCTTTGAAAACTTACATGTTGACCATGAAGTAAATAATTAAAAAGCAATAAATAACTCTGTCTGATCAAACCCCTCCCAAAGCAAATTTCTGGATCCGCTACTACAGGTTTTCTTTATTTCATTATCTCCCTCTCACATGCAGTCATGTCTTCATCACATGCACATTACATGCATGAACGGATATGCGTTTAATGATACATGAAACATCATTCTGTCACAGGATGTAGTGCCCCAGTGCTGACAATGCTACTCACCGCATTTGTGACACTAACATATCCTAAAAACATCAAATTAATTCATGAAAAATTCAACTATGTAGGTGAACTTAAAAAAAACAACAGTGTAAATAGTAAATTTCATTAAAATCATTAGAGCAGTTTTTGAGACAGCGAAGTTTGTGGATGATGCTGTCATTTATCGGTTAGTAAAATCACCAGAAGATCAAAAGCGACTACAAAATGAATTAGATTAGATTTCAGTGTGGTGTGAAATTGGCAAATGACCCTTAATAATGAGAAGTTTGAAGTCATCAATGTGAGTACTATCAGAATCCACGAAACTTCATTTACATGATAAATCAGTCAAATATACAGGCCCTCAATTTGACTAAATACCTAGGAATAACAACTCCAAACAAGTTAAATTATAAAGAACACACCAAAAATATTGTAGAGAAGGCAAACTAAAGATAACATTTCATTGAAAGAACACTTAGAAGATGCAACAGTTCTACTAAAGAAACTGCCTACACTACACTTCTGTGTCCTATTTTGGAGTATTTCTGAGCATTGTGGGATCCACACCAGGTGGGACTGATGGACAATTTAGCGAAACTTCAGAGAAGGGCAGCTCCCTTTGTATTACTGCAATGTAAGGGAGAGAGTATCATGGAAATGATGCACAAGTTAGGATGGAAATCATAAAAAGAAAGGCCTTGTTCATTGTGGCGAGCTCTTTTTTCGAAATTTCTTTCACCAACTTTCTTATCCCAATATGAACATATTTTGTTAGCACCTCCATACATAGGGAGACATGACCACCATAATAAAATAAGAGAAATCAGATCAAAACCTAAAAGGTTGAGGTGTTTCTTTTTCCTGTGAGCTGTTAGATAATGGAACCGTAGAGAAATATCATAAAGCGGTTCGCCCCCAAGGGGGCCCACAGCTCTTTTGTGGGTATGCATGTGGTGGTGCGCATGGGTCCCCGAGCCATTGCGGCCTTTCTTCCTACTCCCCCCCTCCCCCACTGGTTCCCCTCATTCCCATTCCTCCCCTCTACCCCTGACCTGCATTCAAATTTCCGTATTAGTGTGGACCATTTGGGAAAGAACTCCCACCCTATCCTCTACAGCATGGATCCCCACCCTTTCCTTTCCAATTCCTTCCTTGCCATAGGCCCCTTCCCCCACTAGGTCACCAGCATGTGTAGCCAGTCTGTGTGGGGGGGCTGTTAAGTACCCTCATGGTTGAGCCCTCTGAAATGCACAGGGATCACACTGCTGATGCCTGAGCTGCAACCTCTTCATGAATACCAAGAAGTAGATGCTTGTCTTAGTGGGGCATCACGACTCCCAGCAACGGTCATCCCGCCAGGTTACATTGCTGTGGCTGGGTGGCACCCGTGAGGAGAGCCCCTGTTACGAGTGGGTGGCATCGGGGCGGACTCCCTGCATTGAAGAGGAATAAAACCTCAGAAAATCCTGGCAGTAAGTCAGGTGTCTCTAAGCATGGCAAGTTTCACTTTAATACTGAAAGATATGACTCCAAATCGTTTCCTTCCCTAACTCCATCATGGGGGGAACCTGGGACCACAAAGCAAACTGAGCAATACTCACAATGATATCTAGCTTCTACAAGAATGAATGGGGAATCTTTCCAGGCAACTAAGCTTTAATTCTTTGTGGAACACCTCGAGGAAAGGTTTAGAGAAGTTGCCAGCATGTCCAAAATATGTGATGGTTCGGTCCTAATACAGGTGGACTCCCCTGCTCACTCGTGAAACCTGCTAGCATGTACCACAAATCCTTGAATAAGGTGCAGGGTTCATTTATCATAAAGACCTTTTGCTGCAGACTGATGAGGGAAATCTACGACAACATGGAGTCCATTTTGTCCAATGCGTCTTTCGGAGACTGAAAGGTAATAAGGTGGCCACCAGTGCATTCGTTTTCGCCTTTGAGGTTGACACTGTACCCGAAAAGGTCAAGGTGATGATGTATAGCTGTCTGAAGGCCAGCATTCGACCATACATCCCCCTCCAATGTGATGTTTCAGATGTTGGTGTTTTGGGCATATGTTCTCTCGTTGCGACACTACTGTACCCTGTTGGGACTTGGGCTGTCCCTTACATCCAGATGCTGCCTGTGCCCCTTCCCGTTACTGTGTTAACTGTAGCGGTCACCACTCTCCATGTTCGCAGGACTCTCCTTCTGTTCTACATAAAGAACAAAAGATAGTTGAATACAAGACTCTGAACAACCTGACGTACTCTGTGGCTCAAAGGAAATATAAGCTGCATCCAGTCTCCTAACATCATATGCTGCAGCTACGATGATGACGCCACCCACTCTACCATTCTCTGTGGGCCCTTTGGGCTGCCAGTCTACCTCGGCCTCCCAGATGTCTGGAGGCATCCCATCTTCTGCAGTACCAATACTGCCCCCCCCCCCCCCCCATGTGGAGGTTGGTCACCCCGCTCCGCAAGACTTAACTCATTGCACTATAGACTACCTGTTGCAACATAAAGGACTTACCACATAGCCATGTTTGAGTCCATCTTGTGTTTTGGAGCCAGTGCCTGGGCACATAGACTGAATGTATTAAGTAACAAGACTATTGTCCGACATGGGCAATGCAGTGTTTTATTACGAATAACTGGGGCATTCAACACCACCTCAATCGGCCCACTGTGTGTAGTTATGGGAATTTGCCCAATTGATATTACGATTAAATACAGAGCAGCCATTTACTGGCTAAAACAGGGTGACCAAGCCAAGGTAAGAGAAATAACAGGACAGAATATACTAAATAAGAAGCAATTAAATTTGTGGCGAATTCAGACATGGCAGAGAGAATGGGATGAAACCGACAAGGGACGACGAGTGTATTCCCTGTTTCCCAATATAAGCGACTGCCTAAAACTGCAGCACATCAATCCAAGCCATGGCATGATACATCTCTTGTCCGGTCATGGGCCCTACCCAACTCACTTAAACCGGGTAGGGCTAACAACAGAGGACAAATGTGCTTGTGGAGAACTGGGAACACCTGAACATGTTGTACTTAAGTGCACCATGCACTCACATGTAAGGCTATCACAGAATGACACCGATCTTCACACTAAGCTACGTAATCCTGTGGAGTGGAACAAATTGAACGAAATCGCAGACAAAATATCCAAAGCCAAGCTAGAAGAGTATCGACAACAAAATCCATATGCCAGGGGTTTGAGGCAGCAAAATAACGCACAAGATGCTTAAACTTTGCAACATGGCGACCATTTCCCCCCTCCACATGCTATGAGACATAATAACTACCATTTTATACAAAAAACATCTTTATCTACTTAATTCACCAACCTAAAGCTTAAAGGGGTAGCTAAATAGTAATCCTTATTTCATAAGGTGACAATTTTGAATTGTATTTTTTTCCTGGTGGTTTTTTTATGTTAAATTGTATAAAATTTTACCTGTTTTAAATTGTATGACTGATAGTTTTAGATCCCTAACAGTCTTACTAACTTTTATATACAATCGACCAAAAAGCAACATCCCAATGTGTCTAATAAAAATTTTAAAGCACCTTTTCATTATATAACTTTCTATTTGCATGATTTATGATCTTATATATACAAGTTAGAACAAAAAATCATGTAAATATAATATGATTGCAAATCTGTTTCTATGTAATTACAATTTTGTTAAAAAAATGTGATTACTATATTGTACCTGATTGTATCAAGTTTCGCCCATTTTAAATTGTATGACTGAGAGTTTTAGATTATCAACAGACTTAGACTTATAAACATCCCTTTTTATATATAACTGACTGTTATGTAAATCTTCACTTCGCCTGTTTTACATTCTTAATATTTTTTCAATATGTGGTTATGGACGGACAGCGGCGTAGAACACACGATGGTAATACTTCCAGTTCCTACGATGACTAAGAAACCAGCAACCGTTACCAATGCTGCTAACACAGGTAGTATACGACCCACCTTAGGGTTTCAAGGTGGTGGGTCACTCTGTATTGTAAATGAAAATACAAATAAAAATGAAAAAACCCTCCTCCCCAGCTGGAAAAGGGTTCTCCTTTTCTGCCTTCTTCTGGAAAGGGAACCTGTGTACCCATTCCATCGGTCTAACTCAAGACATCGGACACCAGCCAGCAGCTGAAGGGCCCTCGGTCAGAAAGCCGTTTGGCTCCTCAGCCTTCCCACACTCCTCAAGCCCCTCCAGAGAAACCCCCTTCCTCCGCTAGACCCAAGGAATGGTGGGAAGACAAGAAAGAAAAGACCAGAAAGTGCAAGGAGACACTGGCAGCCCTGGTGCCCCCAGCCATGCACCTGACGCACTTGAGGATAAGGTCATTCTTCTAGCGACACCTGAGGACTTGGCCATTGCCAATCTCGGCGACGCCATGGAAACAGAGGACCAGACCTCACAGCCAGAGACAAGTGCTCATGCCATCCCTCTTCCATCTTCCACCTCTTCATGCACCCTCAATCAGGAGACGGCCTGATCCTACAGTGGAATTGTGGAGGGTTTTTCTGCCACTGGCCTGAATTGGATCAGCTGTTGAGTTCCTTTCCAGCTCTTTGTGTTGCTTTCTAGGAAACCTGGTTTCCTGGTCATCGTACACCCACCCTTCGGGGCTACCGGGAGTACTACAATAACTGCACTGTTTACAACAGGGTGTCAGGTGGGGTATGTCTCTATGTTCATGCCCCTGTCTACAGTTCACCAGTGCCACTTCAAACAACCCTGGAGGCTGTCGCTGTCAGGGTCCGGGCACCACGGGACATTACCATCTCTTCCCTGTATCTCCCACTGACACAGATGTGGCACCTGCCGACCTAGCAGTCCTGATTGCTCGACTTCCTTCACCATTTCTTATTTTGAGAGATTTTAACGTTCATCACCCTCTGTGGGGGGTGGGGAGGAAATGTGACTACAGGACATGGTCGAGATATCGAGCTGCTTTTTACCCAGTTTGACCTATGCATTCTTAAAATGGGGATCCCACCCATTCTAGTGTGGCCAATGGCCTTTTCAGCCATAGACCTTTCTGCATGTAGTCCAAGCTTATGTCTGCTCCTTAACTGGTGGGTACACGACGATCTTTGTGGAAGCGACCACTTTCCCATCTTCCTTTTGCTTCCCCACCGCCAACACACTGCACGCCTACCCCGCTGGTCCTTCCACAAGGCCAACTGGGCAGCATACACTTCAGCTGCAATGCTGGATCTCCCTCTCCCTGCTGACGCAACAATGGCAGCCCAGTGTATTGTGTCTGTTGTCATCTCTGCCATTGAGTTCATTATACTATCCTCTTCTGTCTTACCCCGGTGGAGGCCAGTGCCCTGGTGGTCACTGGAGATAGCTGCAGCCATTCGCAATCACCGCAGAGCTCTGCAGTAGTACTGGCCCCACCCCACAGTAGGTCTACTGGTTGCCTTCAAACGTCTTTGGGCCCAAACACAGAGACTCATTTGGCAGTGCAAGCAGGCATGCTGGGAAGAATATGTTTCCACCATTCGACCCCGTGTTTCTTCTACTCAGATATGGTCAAAGATTTGCTGCATATCAGGCTACTACCCTCCAGCAGGGTACTATCCATACTGACTGGCCTATCATTGCCGAGCATTTGCAATACACTTTGCTAGCAATTCTGCAACCACCACCTACCCTCCAGGCTTTCGTACTTTGAAAGAGCGGGCTGAGCGAAAGAAATTGGTGTTTCGCACAAACCGCCAGGAGCCATATAATGCCCCATTTAGCAAGTGGGAGTTTCAACGTGCTCTTTCCAGTTATCCCAATACATCTCTGGGACCGGACCGAATCCACTGCCAAATGATATGACATCTTTCTGTAAACTCCCAACACCATCTTTTGGATTTCGTCAGTCGTCTTTGGATCGAGGGTGCATACCTGTGCCAATGGCAGGAAAGCATCATTATCCCTCTATTGAAGCCAGGTGCAGATCCATTGAACATTGATAGTTACCGCCCCATAAGTCTGCAGGCAGGCAGCCATTCGTCAGGCACAGAATTGGGCTTCTGTCAATGGTTTTCAATTTTCCTCTGCGAAAACGAGCATGCAGCATTTTTGTTGCCGTCAGACAGTTTTTCCGCATCTGGAGCTCTACCTTGATGGCGAGCTCCTTCAGATCGTGGGCACTCACCGCTTCTTGGATCTCCTTTTTGATTCTCCTTTGACCTGGCTCTCTCATCTGCACCAACTTAATTAACGGTCCTCACGACACTTTGATATCCTTCGTTGCCTAAACCATACAGTCTGGCGGGGGGGGGGGGGGGGGGGGGGCAGCATGCCCTATCCTCCTCCGGCTGTAACACTCTTGTGCAATCATGTCTGGGCTATGAAAACCAGGTCTATGGCTCAGACTCCCCCTCTGCCCTGAGAGTTCTTGACCCAGTCTACCAATTGGCACCCGTCTGACCACAGGAGCTTTTCGTACGAGCCCTGTCAAGAGTCTTCTCGCATACTCTGGTGTCAACAACTGTTCGCTCTTTATGCTGCCAGAGCCCACTGTTCCCCTCAGTATCCAAATCACAGGCTAATCTTCCCAGGAGTCATTCATTTGCCGCAGACGTGACCCCGGTCAGGACTCCCGATAGCGGCACAGCTCCAGCCACTCCTTTCGACCCTCTACTCCTTCCCTCTTAACCCTCTTTCTGCTCCATTTGTCACGCCTGGACCATTACTCGACTCCAGAACTGGCTGGATCTCTCCTGCGACACAAAGACCTTCGCCTTCCTCTGGTCCTCCAACAAGTTTTTTGCCCTACTTTGTGAGTTCCACGACTCTTAAGACATTTGCACTGACAGTTCTCTGGGATGACGGCCGCATTGGATATGCCTACATGCATGTCGCTTATGTTGAGCAATGCTCCATATCACCTGGCAGCAGCATTTCAGCACTGAACTGGTAGCTATATACCGCACCCTCAAACACATCTGCACCTGCCCCAGGAACTCTTTTCTGATATGTAGCGACTCACTAAGCGGCTTGTGGGCCCTTGATCGTTGTTACACCTGTCACCCCAGGAGTTGATACTGGCTCTTGATGACTCTTGTCGCTCGGTGACGTTCATTTGGACCGCAGGCAATGTCGGCATTCCAGGCAACGAGAACGTTGACCAGCTAGCCAAATTGGCTACTACTCGCCGCCCTCTGGCAATTGGCCTCCCAGAACCTGACTTCTGCCCACTGCTGCACCATAAATTAAGAGAACTGTAGAACACCTGTCTGCTTTGGATGTGCCCAATAAGCTGTGAATGATGAAGGAGAGAACATCTGTCTGGAATTCCTCGCAGCTGGCATCCCATAGGGAGTTGGTGGCCATCTGTCGTCTCCACATTCACCACACCCAGCTGACACATGGTCACCTCCTCCACCGAGAGGATACACCCATGTGCCAATGTGGTGCTACATTGACAGTGGCCCATCTTGTGCTTCACTGTCCTATTATAGCTCCTCTATGGCGTTCTTTCAACCTCCCAAACACACTCCCTTTGGTGCTTAGTGACAATGCCTCTGTGGCTAATTTCGTTTCATGATTTCTCCATGCGGGAGGATTTTACCAGCTATAAGTTTTATGGTTGGTCTTTTAGTTCATCATCTGTCTTCCTCTTGTCTTCCAACTAGAGCTCTTCTTGTGTAAGCCATGTGGTTGGCTTTTCCCCTCAAGGTTGGTCAACCACATACATTGGCTCTGTTGTTTTAGCCCCCTTTTATCTAAAATCTATTACTGTGTGATCAACATCCTTTGTATTGTCTCTTGTCGACTTTGTCAATATTTTATTGACAATGGGTCCTTTTATTCCATGCTATTTTAAATCCAGTTCAGGTGCTTTTATCAATGATTCTGTTTTTTCGTGTCAACTAGTGATGCAATGGGGGACTGATTGCCATAGTAGTCTAGTTCCCTAAAACCCCCAAAACAATCAACCAAACCAGTTCAATGAACCCTCTGGTGGACACTTCAGATGTAAATTGCTGATGAACTTCGGGAAGTCTGGCTCGAGTCTCTTTTTGGCATGTATTTTCAGTTGTCATAACAAGATTACATTTCAGTTTCAGTATATCTCTTAAGTGTTTCATTGATACAGTTTCATGTCATTTTCACCAAATTAATTCTTATTGGACTGATCATTTTATTTCAGTGCAGTTAACTCATTTTGTATATAGGTACCGCATTTTTGTGGTGTATTAAGTCATGGAAACCACCAAGACTGTTCTTCCACCTGTTCCCACAGGCCTCATGAGAGAAACTCTGTTGGTGGTGTTTACAAATCATAGGTGCTATACTAGCCACTGTCAGTCTTCAAAATAAGGTATGAGCTGTGAACAAGAAATATGTAAATCAAACTATGACCAGGAATTAGTAGCAGTAATTTTATAATGGTTTGTTGCATCAAGTTAAAGAAGTAAAAGTCTCCATGGTGGAAATCAGGATGTAAAAATGTCATAGTTTTTTATGTCAGTTTCTTGGACCCTCTCTTGTAAAATGGCGTTAGGACTAGTTGTAAATGAAGCCCATCTCAGAGGATGTTATCGTTGTAGGTTTTTTAAATGGTCACAGATCAGTATAAACAACAATAGTATGAGGCTAGATTGTAACTCACTGTAAAGGCAATTCATGAGGTGCAGACCTGCATGTAGGAAAGACAGTCACACTGACACAACTAAAGCTTTCAGCTTCAGTCTTTGTCAGAGAAAAAGCGTGTGCACACACACACACACACACACACACACACATATTCATACAAGAACAAATAACTCACACATGGCAGTGGCCATTTGTGCCTGTTGATTGTATGAATGTGTGTGTGTGCTCTTTTTCTGATAAAGGCTGCCATAAGCTTGTATTGTTTTTTTACATGCCTGTCTGTGGCATCTTTACAGTAAGTTGCTATCTATCCTAATAATATTGTTAATATCCCAACCTGGGCTTTCGATTGACATATCTATAATAGTCACATAAGTTGGGGTGTGTGTGTGTGTGTGTGTGTGTGTGTGTGTGTGTGTGTTTGTGTTTGTGTGTTTAATCGACTTTCACAACCAGTCTTTGAATCAGTGTATAGAATCTCTGGAGCCAGCATGCATTCCTTTCATTATCTCGGGTTAATAGAAGGTTTAAGAAAGTTGATATAATAATAAATAATATAGTGAGGACAGTTTACTACTCACCGCAAAGACGTGGCGACGAGCTGCGACAGGCACATACAAAAGACACACACATACAACACATTCAGCTATCGGCCATGGCCTTCTTCAGAAATAGAGCACTCACGCAATCACACAGGCACCCAACACAGTCATACAACCATCACCTCCGACTGCCACACTTCGAATCACGCTCTGCAGTGAATCGGGGACGGGAGGGGAGGGGAGGGGGAGGGGATAGAAAGGTTACGTCACGGTGGTGGGGATGGGTTAGATGGGAATAACGAGATGCAGCTTAGGAATGGAGTGGGGAGGCGGGTGAGGGGAGAAAATAAAATAAAATAAAATAAAGTAAAATAATTCATGTACACTGCAAGTGCACAAGACCACATACACACACACACACACACACACACACACACACACACACATACATATACACACACACGATCACACATTCACACACCACTCAAATCAGGCGAGGTTTGGGATACAGAGGTAGGAACTGTAAGGTATGGAAGGGGGGGGGGAAATAATAATAATAATAATAATGAAGTTATCGTAGGTTGAGGCCTGGTTGATTTCGGGATCGGAGAATGTATTGTAGGGATAACTCCCATCTGTGCAGTTCAGAAAAGCTGGTGGTGGATGGGAGGATCCAGATGGCCCGGGTTGTGAAGCAGCCATTGAAATCAAGCATGTGCTCCGCTGCATGCTGTGCCACAGGGTGGTCCACCTTGTTTTTGGCCACAGTTTGGCGGTGGCCATTCATCCTAATGGACAGCTGGTTGGTGGTCATGCCAATATAGAAAGCTGTACAGTGCTTGCAGCACAGTTGGTAAATTAAGTGGCTGCTTTCACAAGTGGCCCGGCCTCTGATAGGGTAGGATAAGCCTGTGACAGGACTGGAGTAGGAAGTGCTGGGTGGGTGGATTGGACAGGTCTTGCAGCGGGGTCTTCCACAAGGATATGATCCCTGTGGCAGTGAGCTGGGTTTCGGGGTGGCATAAGGATGAACTAGGATGTTGTGAAGGTTGGGAGGGCGACGGAACACCACTTTAGGAGGGGTGGGAAGGATCTTGGGCAGGATGTCTCTCATTTCAGGGCATGAGGATAGAAAATCAAAACCTTGGCGAAGGATGGAATTTAGTTGTTCGAGACCAGGGTAGTACTGGGTGACAAGGGGAGCGCTCTTTTGTGGATGGTTACTAGTGTTAGGAAGAGGATTTGGGGTGTGTGAGGATATGGCACGGGAGATTTGTTTGCGGACTAGGTCTGTGGGGTAGTTTCTGTTTGTGAAGGCCTTTGTGAGACCTTCAGCATATTCAGAAAGGGAATTCTTGTCACTGCAGATATGCCGTCCACGGGTGGCCAGGCTGTAAGGGAGGGATTTTTTGACGTGGAAGGGATGGCAACTGTCAAAATGTAGGTACTGTTGGTGGTTGGTAGGTTTAATATGGATGGAAGTGTGGATGGAGCCATCAGTGAGGTGGAGGTTGACATCCAGGAATGTGGCATGGTTGGTTGAGGAAGACCAGGTGAAGTGGATGGGAGAGAAGGAATTGAGGTTCTGAAGAAAGGAGGATAGGGTGTCCTGGCCGTGAGTCCAGATCATGAAAATATCATCAATGAACCGGAACCAGGCCAGAGGCTTGAGGTTTTGGGATGCTAGGAAGGATTCCTCCAGACGGCCCATGGACAGGTTGGCATAGGAGGGTGCCATGCGGGTGCCCATGGCTGTGCCTTGGATTTGATGGTAAACTTTCCCCTCAAAGGAAAAGTAGTTGTTAAGTAGGATGAAATTGGTAAGGGTTATGAGGAATGAGGTATCAGGCTTGCGTTCAGAGGGACGTTGGGAGAGGTAGTGTTCCAGAGCGGCAAGGCCATGGGCATGTGGGATGTTGGTGTATAGGGAGGTGGCATCCACTGTGACAAGTAAAGATCCAGGAGGCAAAGGGGTGGGAATGGTGGAGAGTCGGTGAAGGAAGTGGTTGGTATCCTTGATGTGGGAAGGTAGATTTTGGACAATAGGTTGGAGGTGTTGGTCAACTAGGGCTGAAATTCGTTCGGTAGGCGCACAGTAACCAGCCACAATAGGGCGTCCAGGATTATTAGGTTTGTGGATTTTGGGGAGCATCTAAAAGGTGGGTGTGCGGGGTGCTGCTGGGGTGAGGAGGGAGATGGATTCAGGGGAGAGTTTCTGGGAGGGGCCATAGGATTTTAGTAGCGATTGGAGATCTTGTTGGACTTTGGGGATGGGGTCAATCTGGCACAACTTGTAGGTGGAGGAGTCAGATAGTTGGCGGAGCCCTTCTGCCAGGTAGTCACTGTGATCCATAACTACAGTGGTGGAACCTTTATCAGCAGGGAGGATGATTATGTCAGGATTAGTTTTAAGGTTTTGGATGGCTCTTCTTTCTTCTGCTGAAAGGTTTGAGTTCTTGGGAAGGTACTTGGGAAAGGATGGTGAGGACAAGTTGGAGGTGAGAAACTCTTGGAGGGTAACCAGAGGGTGGTTAGGTGGGAGTGCAGGGGGATCTTTGTTGGATGGTGGTATGAATTGGGACAGGCAGGGTTCAATATTGGGATTAGGTAGATTGCGGTCAGAGGGATTGGTGGCAAAGTAGTGTTTCCATCGTAGGGATCGGGAAAAGGAGAGTAGGTCTTTGACAAGAGCAACATGATTAAACTGGGGTGTAGGACTAAAGGTAAGACCTTTGGATAGAACGGAAACTTCAGTGGGGTTTAGGTTTTTTGTGGATAGGTTGACCACAGTGTTCTGGGGTTGTTTTGGTATTGGATGTTGTGGAGTGGTGGTAGGGAGTTTGGAGGGATGAGGTAGGTTCAAGAGGTCAGCTAAGCATGGTCTGGGACCTATGAGGGGCTCACGAGGAGGAACACTGTGGTTCGGATAGGGATTGGATACGGGTGCTCCAAGGCGGCAATATGATGTCAGCAGGCTGGATAGTTTGTGGAGGTGGTGTTTGGAATGCTCCTCCAGTTGCTGGAGAGCAAAGGATTCGATCTGGGAGATGGGATGTAGGTAGTTTTGGTTACACAATAGTAATATCTTACGGAGGGAGAGAAAGTAGCTGAGGGATTTATGAGCCATGGAGAGGTGATTTTGTAGGACTAGGTTCGTGAGGGATAAGGATTGGTGGAATCTGAAAAGGTGCAGGTCATTGTGGAAGGAGGGGTGGGATCCAGACAATGGAATTTTTAATGTTAGACCGTTGGGAGGGATACCATGACTTAGACAGCATTTTAGGAATAGGATGTGGGATTGGGTTTTGGCCAGGGAAAGGGATACTTTCCTGAACTGGTACAGATAGAAGGAGCAGGGGTCCATTGGGACAGGGATGGTGCCGGGAAAGTGGAAAGTGAGGAATGATGGGAGAGACAGTGGATTATGATGAACCTGGAAGAGGTTCCTCAACACGCAAAATACGCACCAGACACGCAAAAGTTCGAAAATTCGCGCACACAACAACACAGATACACACCCAAGCACGCAGATTCACGCCCAAGCGCACTAAATGACGGAAAAAAAAATGCAAAATCGCGAATAAAATCATGCACCAGAACGCAATATCACGCACTAAAACGGGAGATCTCACACAGGAGCAAGCAGCCCACCGCAAAAATGCGTACAAAAATCCAAACAACGTGTAAGTGCGGAAATTCGTGGAAGAAAGACTGTAATGGAGCTTCTAGAACAGAAAACTCAAGACACAGGAACGTAAATTTACGTAATTCTAATATAAGTGGCTGGGGATAAAAGATTGCATGTACATATCTGTGGGCAGGCCCGTTAGTTCAAACAAAAGTGGTTCTGGCATAGTTGGGTCGTAATAAATAACTAAGGTGATAAAAAATATAAAATAAATGTATATACAGTTGACCAAAACTACGAGAAAATACACGAGGGAAAGTAAGGAAAAGTGTATTAGAATAACTGGAAGGGGGAAGAATAAGCTGCATCAACAATCGGCGTGGTTATAAAGCTCTCTGTTGAAAGCTGGCGGGATTGTTGGCTGGGAAGTCGGAATGTGACAGTTACAAAGGATTGAGAAGAAGGAAAATAGGAAAATACAAGAGTGAAGGAAATATTGATAGAGGGATGTTATAGAAAGTAGTAACAAAGGAAAAGGTTTGGGATGGAAGGAAGACCGTTAGGCAAAATATAATAATGGAAAGTCCAGGTTGGAATAAATAATATAGTGAGGACAGTTTACTACTCACCGCAAAGACGTGGCGACGAGCTGCGACAGGCACATACAAAAGACACACACATACAACACATTCAGCTATCGGCCATGGCCTTCTTCAGAAATAGAGCACTCACGCAATCACACAGGCACCCAACACAGTCATACAACCATCACCTCCGACTGCCACACTTCGAATCACGCTCTGCAGTGAATCGGGGACGGGAGGGGAGGGGAGGGGGAGGGGATAGAAAGGTTACGTCACGGTGGTGGGGATGGGTTAGATGGGAATAACGAGATGCAGCTTAGGAATGGAGTGGGGAGGCGGGTGAGGGGAGAAAATAAAATAAAATAAAATAAAGTAAAATAATTCATGTCAACTGTGCTGCAAGCACTGTACAGCTTTCTATATTGGCATGACCACCAACCAGCTGTCCATTAGGATGAATGGCCACCGCCAAACTGTGGCCAAAAACAAGGTGGACCACCCTGTGGCACAGCATGCAGCGGAGCACATGCTTGATTTCAATGGCTGCTTCACAACCCGGGCCATCTGGATCCTCCCATCCACCACCAGCTTTTCTGAACTGCACAGATGGGAGTTATCCCTACAATACATTCTCCGATCCCGAAATCAACCAGGCCTCAACCTACGATAACTTCATTATTATTATTATTATTATTATTATTTCCCCCCCCCCCCCTTCCATACCTTACAGTTCCTACCTCTGTATCCCAAACCTCGCCTGATTTGAGTGGTGTGTGAATGTGTGATCGTGTGTGTGTATATGTATGTGTGTGTGTGTGTGTGTGTGTTTGTGTGTTTGTGTGTATGTGGCTTGTGCACTTGCAGTGTACATGAATTATTTTACTTTATTTTATTTTATTTTATTTTCTCCCCTCACCCGCCTCCCCACTCCATTCCTAAGCTGCATCTCGCTATTCCCATCTAACCCATCCCCACCACCGTGACGTAACCTTTCTATCCCCTCCCCCTCCCCTCCCCTCCCGTCCCCGATTCACTGCAGAGCGTGATTCGAAGTGTGGCAGTCGGAGGTGATGGTTGTATGACTGTGTTGGGTGCCTGTGTGATTGCGTGAGTGCTCTATTTCTGAAGAAGGCCATGGCCGATAGCTGAATGTGTTGTATGTGTGTGTCTTTTGTATGTGCCTGTCGCAGCTCGTCGCCACGTCTTTGCGGTGAGTAGTAAACTGTCCTCACTATATTATTTATTCCAACCTGGACTTTCCATTATTATATTTTGATATAATAATAGAAAGACCAGGTTGGAATTTAACAATATAATGTGTATAGTTTACAACTCTTCACAAAACTTAAGATAAGCTGTGACAAGCTCATAAAAACACACACACACTTGGAACACTTAAGCTATCAGCCATTGCCTTTCTTCAGATAAGAGAGCATTCACACAATCACACAGGCACACTTCAGTCACTCAGCCATCATGCAACCTACCTTTCTTTCCCTCCCCTTCTCTCTCCTCCTATCCCCTCAATGCAGAGTGTGATTTCGAGTGCGGCAGCTGGAGATGACGGTTGTGTGACTGTGTAAATGCTCTCATATCTGAAGAAGGCCAATGGCTGATAGCTTAAGTATTGTACGTGTGTCCTTTTTTTATGTGCCTGTTACAGGTTGTCATACATCTTTGAGGTGAGTTGTAAACTATCCTTATTATATTGTTTAAGACAGTTAGACATTCATTTAGAAAACTTATAGGAACTGCACATGTTTCCAGCAAACAATATTGTTTTTGACACTACTGGAACTGTTACTTTATTGTAATGAATTTTGCTGTTTCAGCTGTATGTAAGGAACCCAATTATTCTTGGGCCATCAGTTTTGAAATCGAGCCCATTGAATACACTCAGTTCTTTTCTTCAGTGATATCTTTCAATTCAGTTTTCTAACTTTCATAAAATGTCATATAATATGTATTTCTACCAAAATTGAGAAGTATGTTCTTACTATACTATGGAAATGAAACATTCAACATTTCAGTCTTTGATAAATTTGTTTGTTAAAAGTTCATAAACTACCCATTTTAAATTTACATCAGGTGTGATATGTTCATTCATTTTACTTCTTTGGAAAGGAAAGAAATCTGGACTATTGCACATGCAGTTGCCATTGCTTAAGTTGTGAAGTTGAATTCTTGTTCATTTACTTTGTTCCTGTATAGGAACATATTCATTATTATATACATTATAAAATTATTAACATCAGAATTTGTAGATTGTCATTTCAAGGTCTGCTCAAAAATTTCTACAATTGCAATTCCATGCCAGTGGAATGTTGGAGTGAAATTTGGTTCACATCCCTACATATCCCTGTGTTCAATGTGTAACTGCCAGAAGTTTCATTATTGTATACCATTAGTTATTCTTCATTAGGGATTCCATACATCCCGTTTTTAGTGGGACAGTACCAATTTTGGAATTTGTTCATTGTACCACCCTAATTGATGAAAGGAGAAAATATAAAAATGCAGTAAATGAAACGGGCAAAATGGAGTACAGACGACTAAGAAATGAGATTGACAAGAAGTGCAAAATGGCTAAGCAGGAGTGGCTAGAAGCCAAATGCAGCTCTGTAGAAGAATGTATAAGAAGGGGAAAAGTAGATACCGCCTACAGGAAAATAAAAGAGACATTTGGGGATAAGAAAAACAGCTCTATGAATATCAAGGACTCTGATGGAAAACCAGTTCTCAGCAAAGAAGGAAAAGCTGAAAGGTGGAAAGAGTACATAGAGCAGCTCTACAAAGGAAATGAACTTGGAGATGATGTTGTAGGAAGGGAAGAACGAAGTAGATCAAGATGAAATAGAAGATACTATACTGAGAGATGAATTTGACAGAGCCCTGAAAGACCTAGGTCGGAGTAAGGCCCCAGGAGTAGATGACATACCCTCAGAGCTACTAAAGGCTCTGGGAGAGCCAGCCATGACAAGACTATTTGAACTGGTGTGTAGGATGTATGAGACAGGTGAAATACCCTCAGACTTTAAGAAAAATGTAATAATCCCCATTCCAAAGAAATCAGGCACAGACAGGTGTGAAAACTACAGAACCATAAGTTTGATAAGTCATGTTTGCAAAATTTTAACACGAATTATCTACAGGAGAATGGAAAAGCTGGTAGAAGCTGACCTCGGGGAAGATCAGTTTGGATTCAGGAGGAATGTAGGAACCCGGGAGGCAATACTCACATTACATCTTATCTTAGAAGATAGGTTAAGGAAAGGCAAACCTACATTTTTAGCTTTTGTAGATTTGGAGAAAGCTTTTGACAATGTTGACCGTAATACACTCTTTCAAATTCTGAAATCAGCAGGGGTAAAATACAGGGAAAGGAGAGTTATTTACAACTTGTACAAAAGCCAGACCGCAGTTATTAGACTCGAAGGGAATGAAAGGGAAGCATCAGTTGGGAAGGGAGTAAGACAGGGTTGTAGCCTTTCTCCGATGCTATTTAATTTGTACATCGAGCAGGCGGTGAAGGAAAGCAAGGAAAAATTTGGAATAGGGATTAAAGTTCAGGGGGAAGAAATAAAAACATTGTGTTTTGCTGATGACATTGTAATTCTGTCAGAGACAGCAAAGGACCTGGAAGAGCAGTTGAATGGAATGGACAGTGTGTTGAAGAGAGCGTATAAAATAAACATTAACAAGAGCAAAACAAAAATAATGGAATGCGGTCTTAGAAAATCAGGTGATGCTGAAGGAATTAGATTATGTAACGAAACAATGAAGGTGGTAGATGAGTTTTGTTACTTGGGTAGTAAAATAACATGCGATGGTCGCAGTACAGAGGATATAAAATGCAGAATGGCAATGGGAAGAAAAGCATTTTTGAAAAAGAGAAATTTGCTAACATCGAATATTAATTTAAGTGTAAGGAAGTCTTTTCTGAAGGCATTTGTGTGGAGTGTTGCCTTGTACGGGAGTGAAACATGGACGATAAGCAGTGCGGACAGGAAGAGGATAGAGGCTTTTGAAATGTGGTGCTACAGAAGAATGCTGAAGATTAGGTGGGTAGATCGCAAAACTAATGAAGAGGTACTTAACAGAATTGGTGAGAAAAGGAATTTTTGGCACACCCTGACTAAAAGAAGGGATCGCTTGGTAGGACACATTCTTAGACATCGAGGAATCGTAAATTTAGCATTGGAGGGAAGTGTGTGGGGTAAAAATCGCAGAGGGAGACCAAGAGACGCGTATAGTAAGCAGATTCAAGTGGATGTGGGTTGTCGTTCTTATGAGGAGATGAAAAGGCTTGCTCAGGATAGAGTAGGGTGGAGAGCTGCATCAAACCAATCTCCGGACTGAAGACCATAACAACAACAACCACCAATGTGTCTCTCGAGACCTACATTTTTACCACTTTTTAACATTACTTTTTAATTAATTTCTTGAATGCTTTATGCTGTGTGATTAACAGTGTGTAGTCTCCTTGTTGAATTTGAGAAATTGGAACCTGACATTGAGTAGTAAAACTGTAGAACACAAAATTAGCCACCACAGCATTAATATAAATTATCTTGCTGTCTCTTTTCAAATGAAAATGTAACAACAATGTTTTTCTTACTCAGACAATGTTAGCACACGAAAAACATTGCAGAAATTATCTCTGTTGTCAACAGTCAACTGTACCCAATTAAACCGGTCAACAGTACTATACTATGAGCACTTTAGCAGTAGTAAAGGAAGAGAAGTGAATACATATTTTGTCATGACCCCGTTCATTTTTTTATGATAAAGAGATGCCACTCGAGAGAAAGTGTATGTTCTGAGACTTTTTAAAGCAAGAGATTTGATTCTTCAGTCAGTGAAAATATTTTATTTGCTGAAACTGTGTATGTTTTGCATTACATGGACGGTATGAAAGTGTTTTGAGAAACAAAGCAATTATCTTCTTTTGAATGCGGTCAGAAAGTGTTTCAGTATTTTAATCAACAAGGAGTAACAATTGAAAAACTTAACAAACTGCTAGAATTCTCATTTTTTATTCATGAAGCTAACTCTGCTACAGAACGTATATTCTCCCTTTTGAATGCACTTCAGACAAAGACAGTTACACGCTGAAAGCTGTAACTGCTCTAAAATATCATTTCAGCTACTGTAGGTATAGGCTGTTTTTCAATGTAAAATTTTGACAATGCTTTGTGAATCTGCAAAATACATTTCACAAAACTCAGAAGTGGTGTCGGCATTAGCTTCAAGCAATGGGATGACTAGAAATACCATATAGGCCTCCTAAATGTGAGTATGAATTATAATATCTTTATTATTGAAGTGTCCCACCTTTTATTTTTATAATCTGGGATCCCTATTCTTCAGTACTGTATTGAAAAGAATGTTGTGTGGCACGTTTTGCAAATTTCAAGATGGCAGAGTTAGAGGAGCAATGAGGATGTATTAAATTTTGCATGAAATTGAAGAAAAACCTTACAGAGACACACTAATGATGCAGGATGCCTACAGTGATGAGTGCTTAAGTACTCAGTATTATCAAATGGTTCATATGGTTCGAATGGTTGCAGATGACAACTCATTCAGAACACTCTTCAATGTCTACTGATGATGCTTCTGTTAGAAACGTAAACACAATTATGTATGCTAGTCCAAAACTGATTGTCCAAGAGATTTCAGATGGATCATGTCATGAAATCCTGACATGGCAGCTTAGAATTCATCGTGTTGCCACCAAGTTTGTCGCAAGGCTCATGACTCAAGATCGGAAAGATCATTGCCTAGCAATATGTGAAGACGTTTTGAATACCAATCACACAAATGAGAACAAGATGTTCTCCAAGATGAAAAAATGCTCTTCAGGTAAGGTCAAATGTCAGAATGTCAATATGTGAATGGTTCTGATTGTTGACGTCAGACATAGGTGACAGTTGCATTAATGTCAATGAACCATGTACGTGTTCATAACGGGCTAAGACCATTTTCCAAAATTAACTTATTTGTTGCATGGAGCTCTTAAAATTAAGAAAATGCAATTTCATACAATTTCTTTCTTTTCCTTCAAGGTTAATGTCAAGAATGCTGCAGAAAGCAGGAGAAGATTATCGTCAGATGACTACTACATCTTTGCTGGCAGAAGTTGGTGGAGTGAAAAATAAAAAACTTTGTAATCGTAGCTACATGGCTGCAAATAATAAATGTGAACCTAATAATGTCAGGAATCT
This sequence comes from Locusta migratoria, assembly GCA_026315105.1. Taxonomy (NCBI): domain Eukaryota; kingdom Metazoa; phylum Arthropoda; class Insecta; order Orthoptera; family Acrididae; genus Locusta; species Locusta migratoria. The sequence continues at coordinate 462,445,210 of CM048744.1, forward strand.
GAGTGACCCAGGTGTTACCATGTTACATACATCTGCTTGCAATGAAGATCAAATGTGTGCAACTCTTACTAACTGGTTAGGAAAAGTGAATATTACTGAAGGTGAAAATAACACATTAAAGGAAACTACTTGCCATACAATTTTGGACAATAAAGAGGCTGTTCAGTGTTTAGAACCAAATTCTGATTCCAAAATGTCATATTTGGTTAATGACAATAAAAGGAGTAACTCACTTCCCAGCAAAAACAGAACATTGTCAGTTTCTGCACTCCGTGAGGAACGTGTTCCCATAGAAAATGAAGAATGGTTAGTTTTCTTGCAGCACAGCATGGAAGAAGTCATGGATGGTGATCTGGAGTCACTGTTGCTTGAAAGCTTTCTTGGCATGGTTATGGCACCTTTGAGGAATCCTCTAGCAAGCTGCCGTGTCGTAGAATATGTAGCATGTCTCTTGAGTCTTCCATTTTCTCTAGATGACATAGGAGATGATGAGATAGATACGCTAGAACAGGTGTGTACTCTTATTGACATATATGTTTCAGTTTTACCTTTAAACAATATATACAAACAAGCAACCATGCATTTGCAATTGCACTGTAGATGCCATGGTGGCATATTTAAAGATCAAATAATCACAACAGCTTTCAGAGTTTTGAAATACTCCTTCATTTTGCTTCAGCAGCAACAGCTTCTTCCTGAATTATAGCTCTTTCCTTCCGCAACTAATCTGTCTGCTTTTACAAATACTCATAAGTGTTCTTATATAATTAAATAAATTGAACCACAATTGTTGCCTTGTTTCTCAAAAGCTAACAAATTTGGTTCACTTTATTTCATTGAAAAGATTTCACCAAGAACCAACAATAGACACAATCAATATGTTCTTATAAAAGTTGAGAGTTTTATTGTTTGTTTATTTAATGAAGTTGGTGGGGTCAGGAGCCGTACTGAAGCTAGTAGTAGTGCAAATGTTTGAAAGCTTTTGTGATTAGCTCATTGTGTTATTATGTACTACCCACCATTCATCTGCAGATGACTGATTATAAGTCTTCATTTTTTTTTAAATCTTGGATTTCCATGAACATGCAGTAAAATTATTGTTACAATAATGGTACATGTTTAACCTCAGTGCTGTGATTTAGTCAAGCACCTAACATAGCTAGCAAAATTCACTCATTACTAATGGGAGAGGTACAATTTTCATGTTTTTTCTGATTGACTTTGGGACCTATTATGTACACTGTGAAAAAAAAAAAGAATACTTTTTCTTGTTTCAGTTTTGAACATTGTATTATTAAATTATTTTTTAGCGCTACACATCTACTGTGCTATCTTATGTTTCTTTCACTTTGTGCCCATCGTCATTAACACTATTGCAGCCTGACTGATTATCATATTATTTTGTACTTGTAATAATAATCATGTAAATGTAGTCCTATTGAGTTTGCACACAGAGAGATTGGAATTTATTTCCCAGCTTGTCATCCACTTCTAAGTTTCTTTTCTGATTTTTTATGTTTTTAGAATATTTTTCATAATTGACATACATTATTTAATAGCCATAGGACTGTATTTTCAGTCATGTGATATTTCTACATGATGTTATCACCCAAAAAAAATTGCCTGTGATATCTCTGGTCCTTATGGTGTTCCATTTTAGATGACCAACCGTGTAATTGACTGTGGAAACTCCAGGTTGGAATGAGCAAAGGTTTCAACTCACTGTGAAAATAATCACGGAATGAGCCACAGGCAGGCATGTAGAAAAAGGAATCACACTCACATAATTTTTACATTTTCGGCCACAGTCTTCATAAGTAAAGCAGAGTAGTTCACACATAACTTCCCTTTCCGGCTGTTTCAGCTCTAATCTTAGCAACTAGAGACAGCTGTCACATGTGCATAAGTTTTGTCTGTGTGAATGTGTATGCTCTCCTTTCCTAGTGAAGGCTGTGTCCCAAAATATAAAAATAGTTATGTTAGTGTTACTGTTAATGTCGCAGTGGTAACACACTGAACTCACATTCAGGAGGAAGGTGGTTCAAATCCACCTCTGGCCATCCAGATTTAGGTTTTCCAGGATTTCCATAAATCAGTCCAGGCAAATGCTGGGATGGTTCCTTTCAAAGAGCATGGCCGATTTCCTTCCCCATCTTTGACCTGGAGTGAGAAGAGGAGAGAAACGTTTTGTGTTGCATGACAGATTGTAAAGGCTCCTGAGAGATGGGATTGTGACATGCAGCTTTGTATGCAGTAAAAGAAAGGGCTGGGAGAGGGGAAAAGGGGGAAGTGTAGAGGTGTGTGTGTGTGTGTGTGTGTGTGTGTGTGTGTGTGTGTGTGTGTGTGTGTGTGATAGAGAGTTGGGGGAGGGGGGGGGGGGGTAGAGATACTGTGAGACTTCAGTTTCTATGTGCCTGCCTGTCTGCGACTCAGTGGTCATCTTTGCAGTGTGTTGAAACCTATCCTCATTATATTAACGATATTCCAATCTGGACCCTCCATTGTTATTTAAGTTTATTTCAGCTCTTAGCCCTTAGCACAAGTTGAAAATATGGCCATTACACAGATAACAAGGTAATTGAGTCCTTTGTCATAAATCCTCGGTGGAGTTATAATGTTCCCTTCAAATAAAAATATTATCAATTACCAAACAGCTATCTTGGCATGCTTTTAGTAGAAGAAATTCTTGACATGGTGTAACAAAACACAGAAATACCCAATTGATAGAATTTGTGAAACCACTCAGGCATTCCTGATAACACCATAGTTACTGTATTAATTCGAATCCAAGCCACCTTTTTGTTTTATTTTTGGGATCCAAAAAAATCACCTGCATCTTTTACTAGGGTGTAAAGCAAATGGAAATTCTGAAAAATGGCTCTAGGAGCCGTCACACCTAACTTCTGCCATCACACACACTTTGCATACTTGAAGATAAATATTGGTGCCAAATGTCTGCCTAATAAAAATAAGAAACACGGTAGAAGATTATTCTACTTTCCTCCCCACATTTCAACCACAAATATTCGAAGCAACAAAAATAAATTTCTTTACATCATGCCAACTATGCACAAGACTGTAGTTATGAATCTGTCATGATTTTCAAATATGTCGTTATGTAGGATCCTAGTAGCATAATTTTCAATTACTCAGTATTGCATTTGAGGAATATTCTCATATTTTTCTATGTATTTCACATAAACAGTGTGGGCTGAGAAAAGAAGGTGTTTAATTTATAGTGCTGTAGCAAAGTTTTCTTTGTGCATATTCAAAATCTCATATTTAATTGCAGTTTTTCATAACCCGATATCTGTATCCTGTCTCATTCCGAACATAAAACAGGTGACTCTTTCACACACTTTCTTGTCAGAAATATATTGATGAGTTTCTATGAATATCTCATGATTTTAGAGTTCATGATTAGGCTGAACATAGTATCACAGCGAATTTAAGACAGAAACACGTATTTGCTTGCATTAAGAAAGATTCAACACCTGTGTGTAGTGCCACGAGATTGGCAGTTCATGTTTCCCATGGTTCCTTGTGCTATTATCCACAACTACTGCTGACACCTAAAAAGTATTTTCACCAAAATTACTTTGCTTAAGCTCAACTGCTAAGTTTATGACTCAAATGCAACTTCTGAAGCTGTATCTTCATCCATTCAACCTAATTTGTTTTTCATAGTAAAATGAATTAAGTTTGCTTCAATTTCAAAATGTAGCTTATGATGTGCCCGCCCTGCCCCCCCCCCCCCTTTTTCCAATTTTGAGTCTAATTTTTGGCTATGGCCTAGGTATGATATCATATAAAGTAACAAGTTTGTTAGAATGGCCATCTTCTACAACAAGCACCAAAATTCTTCATTTTGGTTTGCTGCAATTTTGTTTTATTTCTCCCAGATGTGTTTATAAAATGACTAAGTGTTCGGCATCTCCACCTAAGTTAATGAACTGATTTCAACCAAATTTGTACACATATTCCTCTCCATCAGGCAACAATCACTGTGGGGGTAAGAACCACCTATGATATGACACCACAAACATCCACTATTCAAGAATGAGTGCACTTAGCACTTTGTAACAATCTTTGTACATAATTTCATACCTTTTTAAAATGTGCCTATTTTGCTGACAACCCCAGAAAAGTCGTGAAAGGAAAGAAGTTTTATGTTTTATTTGTTCTCCACTTTACACACAGTACAATTAGAGCATTTGACATTGTTACAATTTATTACCACTACATTACTGTACCCGTGAGATGCTTTACAATGTACACTTATACCACTGAATGTACCATAGTGCAACACACTAAACAAAAATTCTTGAAATACCCCATCATTGCCATCACTGAACACTGTTTGGAACTGGTTCATGCAATGAACTACAATGAAGCCAAGATCGTAGCACAGACACCCAGGTTTAGAGACAGCATTATAAGGGAATTGATAAAGACGACTGAAAACCTTATGGACCACGACACATGGCACCAACTAAGTAGAGCCTGGGATCCTACTTTGGAATTGCTAAAGAATCATTGTAGATAGCTGCAGCATACCCCAAATAGAAGAAACAGAGGTGGAAATATGGAAATCAATAACCAGGCAGAGTTACAGATGCACTGGATCGGTGATGGAACGCCCAGGGGTGGGTCAGACAGGTGTGGATCACAAATGAAACACAAGAACCACGGCAGATGCAAGTTGGAATGACAGCGCTTCAACAGACTGCTGCGATTGGGTGCAGACCACAAAGGTGCCACTCCAAAGTTGGAAAGCCCAGGATTGGGTCTGGTGGGAAAGGAAACACTCAGGTCCACAGCAGGTGCCAAATGCACCCCCCCCCCCCCCCCACACACACACACAAACAAACAAACAATGTCATTCAAATGTCTGTGTCTCTACATGGTACCAAGTTGATGCCCAAGCCAACACTGCATTCGTTGAGTGACCCATGATTTTGTGGGAACTGTGTGGAGAAGAGTAGAAGGGTGGGAGACAGAAATATGCCAGTATGTGGAAGACAGCAATGACGTGTACAAGCTAGGCGTGTGATGCACAGTTGTCTGAGCTGAGGCAGAGCAGGGAAGGTTGTATGAATTGGGATGGGATGATAGAATGGAGGAAGGGGTATGGAACACATATTTATATGTTGAAGCCAGACTGACTTTTGAGTTAAAAAAGAATTGTAAAGATGATTTCATCTGTCTAGTGCAGAAAGGCTGGTGGAGGAAAAGAGGAATCTGATAGCACAATAAGTGAAGCAGCCATTGAAAGCAATCAAGTTATGTCCTGCTGCTTGTTGTGCAGAGTGTAACCCACTTTGCTCTTAAGTTACCTCATTCATTCTGGTGGACAACCTACGTACAAAGCTGGGAAATAATTGCAGCAGAACTGGTGTATGATATGGCAGGTTTTACAACTGGCCCAACGTCTGATGGGTTAGGATAGGCCTTTGACAAGACTAGAGTAGAAAATGCTGGGTGAGTGGATTGGGCAGGTCTTGCACATGGGTGACAAGGGGTGGAAGTTGGCTGGCAAAATGATTGGACTAGAATGATGTGCAGGTTGTGTGGAGGGATGAGAAAGATCTTGGTTAGGATGCTCCTCATTTTCCCATGGTGATAGATAAATCAATACACTGATGAAGGGTTATTATGATGTGCAAGACCTGCCTAATCCACCCACCCAGCACTTTCTATTCCAGTCCTGCAAAGGCTTATCGTACCCCATCAGAAGCCAGATCAACTGTGAAAGCAGCCATGTCATATACTAGCTCTGCTGTAATCATTATCCATCTTTTTATTTCAATTTACCTACCAATCAGTTGTCCATAAGAATGAATTGTCTAACCAAGTTCAAACTGGACCTCCTTGTGGATTAACATGAAGCAAAACATAACATTATTGATTTCAGCGGATGTCTCACCACCCAGGTCATCTGGTTCCTTCCTTCCCCACCAGCACTTCTGAACTATGCATATAGAAACTATCCTCACAGCTCATCTGTCGCTTCCAAAATCAGCCTTTTTTCCCCCCTTCCTGTGTCCTACCTTTCCCTCCCAATTTATTCCCCATGTCATCTTCATTGTGCTTTGCTATACATCTGATTAGTCACCTGTGTTTCTAGTGCCTAGCTCATATGTAAGTCACCCCTCTCTGTCCTATTCCTGTCCTGTCTCAACCCCTTCTCAGGACTACTGGTCACCTGTGTGCAACCTCTACTCCTACCTCCAATCCTTTTCCCTGTCACCAACCCCACCCCACTTCAACATAGTCTACGTACTGAATGTAATGTCGCCTCTAGTTGGTTCCGCCATAATGTTTCATTTCATTAATAAGAATCTCACTACTTTGTTCCTGGCCAATAGATTACTAGTATGATTTTCACTAGATCTGTTTAAAAAATTACTGAACTTTGGCCACAAAATTTTTTCTGTGTTTTTCTGTTACTGATTGTGCATGTCTCCTTAAAAATAGTCTCTTCCACAATTGATATGCCATTCCCAAAGTCATTTCCACTTCCAGAAGCAGTCTTGGTAATCTTTTCAACACGGTCTCAACTTTAGAATAAAGTCCACATAGTCAGATCTGGAGAGCTCAAAATATGAGTCAGCACAGTGATTTAGTTTCTTATGCAATAGTCACACTGCCGGCTGCAGTGGCCGAGTGGTCTGTGGCACGCCAGCCACATTCTGCACGGCCACTACGGTCAGGGGTTGCAATCCCCCCTCAGGCATGAATATTTGTGCCGTCTTTAGTATAAGCTATTTCATAAGTAGTTTGTAAGTTTAGGGACTGATGACCCTGTAGTTAAGTCCCATAAGCTCTACAAACATTTGAACATTTAAATAGTCACACTCCAACAGGGATGAATGGGCGGGTGTGTTATCATGATGCAAGAGGCGTGAATCTCTCTCTCTCTCTCTCTCTCTCTCTCTCTCTCTCTCTCTCTCTCTCTCTCTCTCTCTCTCTCTCAGACATTGCAACATGTCCCAATAATTACCAACCATTAAAAGTTTGTATCTATGGGACAAATTTATTATGAATTATTCCTTCAAATTTAAAGAAAACTACCAGCATGGCTTTGACATTTGACCAAAGCTGGCAAGATTTTTTTTGGTGGCTGAACTGAGGTCTTAACATTATAAGCGTAGACCCACATCTCATCATGAGCTACAATTTCCTTTAAGCAAATCTCATAATAATTTGCATGACTAAGAAGCATTTCAGAGATTGTGAGGTAATAGTCTGTCTGGTGTTGACTCATGAGCTGTAGGAGGAAATTTGAGAAAACAAGATGCGTTCCTTGATGGTATGTCAGAATTTCATAACATGATCCATCTGAAATATTACATTTCAGTGCAATCTCTCAGACAGTCTGTGTTCAATTGGATCCTACAATTTCATTACATTCCTGACATGAGCATTGTTGGTACACATCAAAGGGTATACTGAACGAGGTCATACTTAACTACTGTCCAGCCATTTTTAAACTGTGGGAACCATTCATTACACAAAGTATGGCTTATAACACTCATAGCCATAGGCAATCTGCACATTTTGTGTCCCTGTAAAGGTTTTATTGAGATTCACACAAAATATAAGGCAGACTCATTGCTCCTCTAACTCTTATCATCTTAAAATTCACAAACTGCACCACACAGTGTTTTACTCAGTACAGTACTGAACGATAACTAACTGACATTCAATAATGAAATTTCTGGCAGTTAACCATTCAACACAGGTATGTGTATGGATGCCAAATGCACAAAATTATGAAAATTTCTGATTTTTTTTCACAGAACTTGTATTTTTACATTAATGTAGAAAAATTCTATTAATAACAAAATGTTGTGCATCTGTCTCATTAGCTATGAAAAGTACATACCATATGCTATTTTTAGTTGTTGTTTTTTTTCCCCTCCTCCAGATTTATGCAGATGTTCGTGTGATACCTAATTTTGTGCTTGCGTCAGTACTGTTAGCACGGCACCGACTTTCTGAAACTGTTGACTCTGCAGATGTTGCTCTGGAACTAAGTGCTGATGAACTTCAGGTAGGATTATTTTATAAGTAATGAAGTATAATAAATGTGTTAATTTTTATCCTTGGGCTGTAGAACTTGATAATTATAAAAACAACAAAGAGACACAGCAGTTTTATCGTTTTAACCATAATTTTATATAATATTACATGGGTGAAGCTGGTACCATTGGCCAGTCCTTTAGTATTAGTTCAAATTATTTAAAGTCAATTATGATATTATTGGTTCATTGTCCTGCGACATAAACATCACTGAGTCCTGTTATCCTCAAACTTTTAATAGTTTACTATCTATATTTTAGTATTAAAACTAAGAATTAAAATACTAAAACTAAGAAATAGACAAATACGAATTTCAGTTTCAGTAAATTTGATAGTCATGGCTTCAGAAAATATCAAATACTTGTATCATTCTTCTTACTTGTTATTAATCTTGTTTAACCCTCCATTGCTCCCGTAGATGATACTTGTCATCCACATGTTTTTCTACTCTAGTTTGTCCGACAGAGCTGTAATTAGTCATCTGCGCAAGTTCTGTTATTATCTCAAACGAGGCAAGTGTGGAGCCTTCACTGATTTCCTAGTGTCAGTCTACATTTCAATTATGTAATTGTCGACATGGCGAAACTGATCATAGTTAATCTCCCTTTCACATAATATTCTCTTTACTTTTACTTTGTGGAAGTGATTTTCAAAGGGCAAAAGCCTCGGACCGAGTTTAGAAGAGATCATGATGTTTAGCTGGAACATTCACATGAGCTGCATTATGAAGATCGGGACAGTGATACTGCTGACTCAGAGAACAATGATTGTGTACAGGAAATCAATCGTGGAGGAAAAGTAAATATCCTCGCCACATTAAGGTATGTTTACACTGGGATACATGTACCACAACTTGCATGAGTGACATGTCAATTTAACATGTTGCGATGCATCACCACAAAAAAAAAAAAAAAAAAAAAAAAAAAAAAAAAAAAAAAAGAAAGAAAGAAAAAAGAAAAAAAAAATCCATAGAACTTGTATGTGGACCCTCCAGCTCATACATGTCACAGATACCTTTTGTGTATCACTTTTTGGTCATATACGCGACATGTATGAGCAACATTTTGCAGAACTTGCGCCTGCACAGTACTATTTTTTATTGTTGTCTGACGCTTATTTTGACAAGCAGCAGAAGTAGCGCACGCGTAGTATGGGCTCTTTGGCAGCTGTTTGAGTTTTGGAGGTGCCTATTGTCGTTTGTGTAGGTGTTTGTGTATTGTATTGTGTTTGCATAGTATTATATATTTTAAAATTTGCGATGACTTCTTGGTCAAAGCAAAATACATTGAACTTCATAGAAGTAGTGTGGAGGCATCCTTGTATTTGGGGTGTGAAATTAATGGAATACGAGAACACTCAAAAAAGTTACAACAAGTGGGAGGAAATCGCTAAAGCATTCAACTTGTCAAGGAAAGAATGTGAGGACAAATGGCACAATTTAAAAGCCAATATAATCACAAGCTGACAAAAAGGAAGAGCAGTAAAGGAACAATTATAAACTACTTTCTCATAGGAGCACACATGAAGTAGTACCAATAAGTAAATTTGTTATGTTATTTTATTAGTATTGTTGACAACTTTTTTTACATAACTACTGCTTTAGGCCTACAAAATTTGAATATTTACAATTTCACTGTGGAAAAGTGATTCTCCATACTGCTATGGTTTGAACTCTTTGAATATTGCAGAGGAATTTAGCATACTCCTGCATGTCATCATTTAACAATGATGTCAAATTTATTTTCCATGCTGCCATGGGATGGAGCCCTGAATATTGCAGAAGTATTCAGCATATTCTCTTCTGTTGTCATTTAGCAATGAAGTTCTTTGGCCAGTTCTGGTCAGCAGTTCTAACACAGTATGTGTGTTTCTTCAAGACCCAGGTATTACATTGCCATCATCTCCCTCTGTCGTATGTTCCTGCTGGACAATACCTTTGAGATTTTCTGTTTTCAAGAAAATTATGTAAGTAAACAGAAGCTAGTGCCACCACTGTACCCTTTTCCTGACTGAGAAGCATTGCCTTCCTCTGAACTCTGTAAACAGCATTTGTAATCCCAAATATATTTTATATTACTCTTCTTACCCTGTATGTTATATAGTTAAAAATACGTTGCCAACTTTTTTCTCATGCAGACCTCAAAATGGTTTCACAATATTTTCCTCTAGACCAAAGGCTTCATCAGCGACGAAAACATGTGGAACAGGCTTGCTCCTACCATGAAGAGGAGCTGGTGGTTGTATATTTAGAGTTTTGATTTCTAACATTTTGTGAAATGTTATGTCTTTAAGGACACCTCCATCTGAAATCCTTCTCTGTGTGCCAGCATCAGCATAAATTATTATAGAATTAGCATCAGCAATTGCTAGCAAAATGATGTTGAAGTGCTCTTTATGATTAAAGTAAACTGTTCCACTGTTGGGTGGTGCCACAATGTCAGTGTGCCTCCCAATTATAGCTTCCAAACACCTGGGGAAATTCCATTCTCTTTCATATTCTTTGGCAATTTTCAGCCCTTCCCCTTCAATAGATGATGCTGGAAAGAAAATTGTCAATTTCTAAATTTTATTTACACTTGGACACAAAAAAATCTCATTGTATTAAGATATCTTGATAATAATGTATGTATAACATATAGCTCACTTTGCCTTAGAAATGTGTTATGTATTTTAAAGGTCAGGGAAGCCCCACAAACAGATGAAGAAGGTACCTTATTGTCTCATTCGAGGAAACTGAAATGGAAGAGGTGACATTTGCCACGCCCCCACAGAACATTGTGAAAGTAGAAACCAATCTAATCATTTATGTGCCTGCACGTGAAAGTACAGCTGCAACTGTCTCTCCATGTTCCAAGTCCAAGTGGAAGTGGCAGATTAAGTGTAGTGAAAAGAGCCAGAAGAGACCATTATGAAGACCGAGAAGGTCTTTCACAGTCACTAAGGAAAGTTGGTAAAAATTTGGCTGGCAGAAAAAGAGACCATTTTACCCAGTTGGGTGACTTGGTTACCAATAAGTTTAGATATCTGCACGAAAATGTCCACACTCAAATTATGGCAAGACTGGAGAATGGCATATACAAACGTTTGCAAGAGGGAAACGAGGAACTGATTAATGGAGTCCCAGACAGACCATAACATATGGTTCCTTTAAAAAAAAAATGTATAAATGTTGAAAAAATTCACTTGTCATGTACTGTAAAGTCACTTATACTCGGGCAGCTGAAATTTTGCACTTGTCTTTCACAAATAACAAGGGAAGAGCAAGAAGCGCAAGTCGCTAGTAGCTAGGAACAATCCAATCACAGCGCCGTAAACACTTCCGGTGGTCACATGCCGTGATGTCAAAGTTCCCGTGCTGCCGGCTTTGTTCAGTGCTACCATAAACATCATTGTGTACTGTGTCTACCATGATTTTACATTGTGTGTGCCTTTTTCGCTGTGATTTGTGTTTACTGTGAGTGGCTCTACTTGACTTTTCAAGTTCAACTAATTGGATAATGTCTCCAAAAAGACGTTTGTCTAGTGACAATCATCTGCATCAAGGTGTGCTGCTTAACAGCCAGGCACTATAATTGCTGCGGCCAACTCGGGACTTTTACAAGCAGGAGAAGATGTTGGTGAATATTCATGGAGAGCCATCTATTCCTGCAGATAAAGTTGTTGAACGAGTAGCTAAAATTCTTGGAATTAGTGCAATAACAGTGGTGAGTAAGGAAGTGTTGTTGCAAAACTTGCATGATGCAGATGAGAGCCTCGAAGATCTGTCACAGGAAATATTTTTACGGACACTGGAAAAGAAGAAGAAGATGCAACCTCGTCCTGTAACCCAATTGGATAATTTCTTGACAGATGCAATACTTAGTTATATTTATGCATATTACAGCAGGAAGGAATACCCTACTGTAGCAAAGTTATTGATTTCACTGAAAGAAAGTGAACTTTTCATGGGTGGAAAAACTTCACTTAAAGTTGCAAAAAACTAGATGAACGCAAAGTTCTGTTAGAAAAGGCACGTACTGTTGTGGCTCAAAGCCTTTACTTGTATAAAATAGTGGGAAAAGGCATTCATTCTGTAGTAAAGCTAGACAAGACATGGGTTAATGCCAGGAAAGCCATGATGAAATGCTGGGCTGATGACACTCCAAGCAGTAGTGGTCATCAGCCGACAGGAAAAGGGGTTAATTTAATTGTGGTCCATGCAGGCTCATCTAATGGTTTTGTCCCGAATGCACTTGTTGTTTTTTGTTCGAAAAAGATGGCCAATTATCACGAAGACATGGACCACACACGATTTTTTGAGTGGTTCAGGAATCTCTTAAAAGAATTTATAGTGCCTACCACGATTGTAATGGGCAATGCTCCATATCATTCAGTGATATTGAACAAGGCCCCAACTTCAAATGATTGGAAAGAATGAAACTTTCACTCTGCAACGGAGTGTGCACTGATATGAAACTTCCTGGCAGATTCAAATTGTGTGCTGGAACCGGGACTCGAACCTGGGACCTTTGCCTTTCGTGGGCAAGTGCTCTATCGACTGAGCTATCCCAACACGACTCACGATGCCGCCTCACAACTTTACTTCCACCAGTACCTCGCCTCCTACTTTCCAAACTTCACAGAAGTTCACCTGTGAACCATGCAAGACTACCACTCCTGGAAGAAAGGATATGGTGGAGACATGGCTTAGCCACAGCCTAAGGGATGTTTTCAGAATGAAACTGATGGAAGTAAAGTTGTGAGGCGGCATCATGAGTTGTGTTGGGATAGCTCAATTGGTAGAGTGCTTGCCCATGAAAGGCAAAGGTCCCAGCTTCGAGTCCCGGTTCCAGCACACAATTTTAATCTGCCAGGAAGGATCGAAATGAAGTTATGGTGCAGTGGCTACAACAAAGAAATATTGCTGCAGATATGTCAATGGCAAAACTTCTTTTATATTTGCTTGTGAAACAAAATAAGCCTGTTACGCCCACATATGTAGTTGACGAATTAGTAAAGGAGCAGGGTCACAATGTAATAACGCTGCCCCCATATCACTGCCATTAGTAAGGAGTGACTTGAAGGATTACATAAGAAACAATAATAAGTCTTTCACAATAACAGAGGTGGAAAGGCTGTTGTGTGAAGCAGTTGCCAATGTGAATGCTGAGAAAAAAAGGTCGAGCATGTTGAAAAACTGATTCAGGCACCAGACAATGAAAGGGATTGTCAGTTATCATGAACAGCTAATGATTTGTCTTGGTGATAATGACGATTTTGGCAGTGACGACAACACTCAAGATGGAAAGCTGAATGGAATTGCACCATTGTCGCCGTAAATTGGTGAGTGAAAAGGATTGTGATTAGAAAACATAGAGAAGTTACTGTCTTGATTATTGTTTATTTCATATCTGTCATGACCAAATGCTTATTTTCTATATTTATCTGATCCGTTATTGAAAGCGTGTGTGTTGGTTGTGCTCTTGTCTACATTACTATGCTATTACTTAATTGTTGCTTTATGGTAGCAGCTCAAGAACAAATTGTTATATGACCTTCTATTGCTCAATAGCTTACATTTATGAGATGCAACTGAAAACCGTTTCATATGCCGTTTGTATAGAGGCTAGTATTGCAATTCTCCTATAGCAGTGTAGCCAACTTAACTTGCCGAAACGCGAAACGTCAAGTGCAATGTTTCAGCAGCCTGAGTATAATAAAACTAGATACAAAGTAATGTTGTTGGATATCTTTACTGTACATGAAGTGTCCTCAGAAATTGTGACCTTGTATTACTGAGTGAAGCCTGTCAGTCATTCCAAAGAACTAAAAACTAACCCTTTTTAGCAACATTTGAGAAATTTATCATGCAAAATGTATGTGCTGATAAAATTTTAGTTCCTATTCTGGTGACCTCAGGTGGTTATGTTGGCAATATGAACAATGCAGTAGAAAATTTGTGCCGCTGTTCGTGGTTGACAGGTACTTGTAAGTACCCTTGTCCACTCTGTAAGTGTACATCGCGAGAAACGTGTAAATGTGTTAACACAAAAATTGGGTTGAATTAACATTGTGAAAATAGGAAATTTGACGGGACCGACAAAAAAATGGTGTAAATGGTAGGAAATCGTAAAAACCGGGAATGTAAAAATAAGGTTTTACTGTATTTTTAGCACCTCGGCCTGAGGAACAAGGTGGGATAGTTCCTATTCGCGATCTCTGCTGGGATGCTAATTCTATGCAGAATTAAAGTACGTGGTGTGGGGGGAGATGTGCTTTAAGACAGTCCATGTAGTCGCTTTGGCTGCATCACTGTGTTAGCTGACTGGTCTAAAGCACCTACCTAGTAAGTAGGAAGTCCCAATTTCGAATCCCCGCCGCGGTTGAGTAGCCGAGCGATCTAAAGCGTCTCGCTGCGGAGCGCGCGGCTGCTCGCCATGGAGGTTCGAGTCCTCCCTGGGGCATGTGTGTGTGTGTTGTCCTTAGGTTAGTTTACCTAGGTTTAAGTAGTTTGTAAGCTACGGACTGATGACCACGCAGTTTGGTCCGATAGATTTACAAACATTTAAAAAAAATTTTCGAATCCCGGCCACAGCATAAATTTTAATTCAGTGCCTCTCTTTATGTTTAATACCTTTGGTATAACAAGACAATGTTGTCTCAAGGAATTGTATTATTTGTTGACAATAATTCACATTACAACTTATCTTAGAAGATAGGTTAAAGAAAAGCAAACCTACATTTATTAACTTTTGTAGATTTGTAGAAAGCTTTTGACAATATTAAGTGGAATACACTCTTTAAAATTCTGAATATAGCAAAGGTAAAATATAGGAAATGAAATGTTATATACAACTTGTACAAAAACCAGACAGCAATTATAAGAGTTAAAGGGCATGAAAGAGACAGCGATTGGGAAAGGAGTGAGTCAGGATTGTAGCCTTTTGCCAGTGTTATTCAATTTGTAAATGGAGCAGGCTGTGAAGGAATGCAAAGAGAGATTTGGAGAAGGAATGGGAGTTCAGGGAGAAGAAATACAAACTTTGTCGCTAGCCAATGACATAGTAATTCAGTCAGAGACAGCAAAGGACCTGGAAGAACAGTTGAATTAAATGGACATTGTCTTGAAAGGAGTGTATAAGATGAACATTAACAAGAACAGAATAAGGGTAATGGAATGTAGGCTAACAAAAGTAGGTGATGCTGCAGAAATTAATTAGGTAATGAGACAAAAAAGTAGTAGATGAGTTTTGTTATGTGGGTAGCAAAATAGCTTGTGATGGATGAAGTAAAGAATATATAAAATGCACAATCGATGTGGGAAGAAAAGTATTTCTAAAGAAGTGGTATTTGTTGACATCCAAAAGTAACTTAAATGTTAGGAAGTCCTTTTTGAAAGCATTTATGTGGAGTGTGGGAGTGAAAGATGGATGATAAGAAATTCATAAAGGATAGATGCATTGGAAATGTGGTGCTATAGATTTATGCTGAAGATTAGATGGGTAGATCGCATAACGAATGAGGTGGTGCTGGACAGAATTGGGGAGAAAAGAAATTTCTGGCATATCTTGACTGAGAGAAGGCATTGATTGGTGGAACGTATTCTAAGGAATTTAGCATTGGATTGAAGTGTGTGGGCTAAAAATCTAAGAGGGAGACCGATAAAAGAATACAGTAAGTAGCTTCAAAAGGATGTAGGATGCCATTCTTACTCGGAGATGAAGAGGCTTACACAGGAAAGGAAAAGCATGGAGAGTTGCATCAAACCAGTCTGTGGACTGAAGAACCTACCACAATAACAACAACTTGGAGCATCACTGGACCTGCTGACACTATCAGTTCTTTTTCATCACAGTACTGTAGTTGCGGTTTACAGCCATACTGAATTTTTTTAAAACAAAGATTACACACCAATATATAGTTAACAATAAACAGCATTTTACATATACATTTTCTCCTTTTCAAATCTAAATAGCCTTGTCTTTGCATATTTGGGTAGGGGACAAATACTAATCTTTTCAAACTTTTGACACAGTACAACTTTTGTTATAATATTGATGGCAGATGCTATATTAATGAAAGAAATATGCATTTGGCAGGCTTTGGAGGTCGTCATGACGCTGCTTTGTCGCTTGGCATATGCAGGCAAGACTGAGTTGGAATCACAGCTTTGTGATGCAATTGCATTATTGGGTGCAGTGCCATTGTTACAACATCTGCTGCAACTAAGTCGCCGAAAGGTACGACTTGTTGCAGACCTGATTGCTATACTTGTTCGGCTTCTTGCACAACTTCCCCTACATGCACCTGCTGTCATTGCTGATATACTTCAGGGTAAGTACGTAAACAAATAAACTATGAACAGAATTTGTAAAGTCAGCATGTTTTAGTTGACATACTGAAAATTATGAGCAGATTTAGTGCATCTCCTCAGATTCTAAGCCACCAATTTACTTTCTGCACTATACAGATTTCTAGAGCATCTCAGTAGACCATCTAAGGCGTATTTCACTAATCTGTTGCATTAAAGTGATTTGATTTGTACCATTTATATTTTAATTGCCTGTTATCAGCTCAGCGAGCCTCTTTACGGTGAGTTGTCATCTGTCCTCCATTATTAACATTCCAATTGGATTTCCCGTTGTTAAAATTGTTAAAACTATTTCACTCTATTTCATATAACAAAGTGAATGGTGATGTTATTGGCACTTTTTGAGTATTTTCATAGAAGTATAGTGGATAATCTTTCACAGAACAAGTTTGCTTTTATGTATTTTGTTTAGGTGATCTGTTAGCTGTTTGATAATAAGCTGCTACAATGAACTATTGAAATGAAGTACTTCAAAAATTATTTTATCTTAATTATTCTTTTTTTTTATATAGGTGTCAACCTGTCTGCCCTGCTGACACATACCAGTCCTACCATTCGCTGTCACACTTGCCTCTTGCTACAACTTCTTGGTAGTCATGATTCCAACACATTGCAGTGTCACTGGAATCAAGGTCTCCGTTGTGTTTTGGAACAACTGATTTCTGATGCCGATGGAACTGTCAGCCAGGTTAGTTTTAAATGTTTAACTTTATATGCACTTATCACCATTTGTTTGTCATAGCAATTAGCCTAGGTGCAGAAATATAATTAAAGAAGTAAATATAACAAGATATGAACAGTTGCAATATTCAAAAATTGATATCCCTTAGATAGCTTTTGTAAAAAATGTTCTTCAGACCTAAAGTACACATACTCACACATTATCCAGGCTGATTACATTGTGCTGGTACTGTAACTTTAATGGGGGGTGATGATTTTTGTCTTTTGAAGAGGGAGATGTGTGGGAAATTGTAGCCAATGATTGGGAGTTAGCAAGTGAACAAAATAGTAATATGTGTCTACCTCTACGTATTTACTTTGTAATTCACGATAACATGCATGGCAAAGATACTTTTTACCACTCCTAGTCACTTCCCGTTGTTTCATTCCCAAATAGAGCAAGGGAAATAAACTGTCTACAGTGAATCCCCTGTTTTATGTTTTCGTGTGGTCCATACATAAAAAACACAAAATTGAGAAAAACTCAGAATCACATAAAAACATTAAAATCTCCAAAATACAAGAAAAAATGAATATAATTGGCATATGTACATGATTAAAAATCGTAATTCTCTCAAATAGCCTTACATTGTATTTATTTGCGTAAGTGAAGGAAATTAAATGAACAAAAGGCGAGTCTAGAATAGCACCAGTGGCATGTGTATGTGTGCTGTCCAGGAATGTCAGTGCTTGTCCTTGAGTACAGTATGAGACAAAAGGCGACAGATTCCGTGATATGAAGAAAAGTGCAATGAAATATGAGATTTTGACTGCGCACAAGAAAAGCGTTCTCCATGTCAAATAATCCATGTTTCAAATAAATGTGTTTTTTAATTAAATCATGGCACTAGGTTGGTGGATGGTTGAATGTATGTGGATTAATTTGTATTGTAAAAAATAATATTAATTCACTTAATTGACTCAATTTAATGGAATGGCCCACAATAGGTACAAGAAACTACAACACACAACCACAAATATGCACTTCTGAACTCACCAAACCAGACAATCATTCCAATTTCCCCACATAAATGCATTACATCTTTTCTCATCTCTCATTGGTTATATGAAAGTAACAAACCATTGGCTAAGTGAAGTGTTACGCATTGCCAACCTATGAGCAATAGCAAAACCTGCTGTTGGCCCTGGAAGACTTTAACATACATTACAATATTTATATAATAATTTGCGGTAATGAACTTCTTAGAAATTACAGATATGTGTCAGCAAATATATACTTTTCAAAAATTGGAATTGCTGTCTGGGTACAAGGTAATTGAACTACTTTCTGACATGCTTAAACTACAAATTTCACATCAAAACATACAGTTTGGAGAGATATTTCCATCCACTGGATGCTCATAAATTATCAATTCCTAACGGGGCACCAGAATGTAGGGCCATTTCCATCAAGTTAGTGCAGTCTGCGGCAACATTTTTTGTGCAGTCTTGAATGGCTTAAGTTTACTATCCGGGCCGCCGCAGTATCGAGTGTTTAGATGTTGGCTAAGGTGACGTCATCTGACCAGCCAATCAGGTGGTAGTATACGGCAGCCAATGAAATTGGTTGTTTTATACTGGCGCAATATTCGAAAGTATTCCCTTCGTATTGAGTATTTACAGTCAATTTACTGAGCGGACAAGGATACATCGAGAACCTGTCAACCATAGAGCAGGAACAGCATTAATTACTTACTTGATCATCAGCGCAAAATATTAATCATTTATTATGTCAATTTATATTTACGTTAAGTTGTCATTCACAATGTGGTAGTACTTCCTATTCTCAAAGAAATTGTACTGATTTCTATAGTGATGTTTTGCATATATGAATCATTGCGCTGTTTATCTGCTTAGGGATTACAATTTACAGTAAAAATTTCATTCTGAATAGATATTCAGCGAAAGATAATGACGAAGAATGTTTCTTGATTGTCATTGCAATTTATTTTTTTTTCGAAAGCTGCTTCTTGGCCATACTACCTTGTCAAGATAGTGTTCACAAATGATTTTAATTATGGTGATTGTAAGATTTTTACCGCTTTTTTGTATGGACATAACGTTGAGTGTTACAACATATGGCTTCCTTTACGAGAGTTGAATGACAATTTCAATAAGTTGCATTATGAGCGTATCCAAAGGCATTGGAAAAATTTTCATCATTCATATCATTTAAGAGAAAGACACACTTATTTCGATTTGCGTTACAGGAAAGTACTGAATTTAAACAAGAAACCTGTCCATGTACAGAAACGTAATTCTGGAGTTAGCAATGTTCCGCATTCGAATAGTGTTATTCATTTTAAAAATAAAGTAATTGAAACGTGATGTTAACACCTGTTTTTCACATTTTGTGATCATAGTGTGTTACGGTCAAAGTCAGGAAGTTTTAAACAACGATCATTACGCTAACATAAATACGATTCTTATTTCGTAATACTAATTATAACAGTGTTTAACATGTAATAATGGAAAGTCCAGGTTGGAATAAATAATATAGTGAGGACAGTTTACTACTCACCGCAAAGACGTGGCGACGAGCTGCGACAGGCACATACAAAAGACACACACATACAACACATTCAGCTATCGGCCATGGCCTTCTTCAGAAATAGAGCACTCACGCAATCACACAGGCACACAACACAGTCATACAACCATCACCTCCGACTGCCACACTTTGAATGTGGCAGTCGGAGGTGATGGTTGTATGACTGTGTTGTGTGCCTGTGTGATTGCGTGAGTGCTCTATTTCTGAAGAAGGCCATGGCCGATAGCTGAATGTGTTGTATGTGTGTGTCTTTTGTATGTGCCTGTCGCAGCTCGTCGCCACGTCTTTGCGGTGAGTAGTAAACTGTCCTCACTATAGTGTTTAACATGTATCATTTGCAGTTACTGATAAATTTTTCGTGTGATGTTCATTATAAATTGCGTAATATTTCAATGCTTTCTCAGTGTTTTTTCACTTACATCATAATTATTACCACGTTTTTCATACATTACAATAGGCTATATTTCATCTCGTCTTGATGTGCATGTTTGACATTACTATCAATATCATCTATCGTCAAAGCAACACATAGGCTATATTACGCGATATCTGATTGGCTGTGACCGTTTGTGCTCCGATTGGTTGGCCGCGGCTGCTACCAACATCTGAACATTCGATACCGCGCGGCGGCCCGGATTGTAAAGTTTTACCGTCTTGAAGTTGTGCAACTCCACAATGTGTTATTGCAAATATTTCTGTTCACTGCATTACAAACTGGACTAGCAAAATAAAGTCTGCTTTAAAATAACTGGTTGCTTTATGTTTCTGCAGATCACACTAAGTTTTACTGTTTAGCCAATATTCAGTTCATAACTTGTAACTTTCCCTTTTCATTATATGACTATCTCACTGACTAATTATTACCAGTTTCTTCTTGCCGGCATATTGAAATAAAGTAAATGATGCAATGAAATCAAACATGATGTTTATAAAGTTTACTGCTGTACCCTCCTATGTAGTGCGCTCACTTAATAACAGCATACGCAATAGAGATGGGAAAACAGAAACATCTGACAGTTTTGAAACAAATGAATCTGTACAGTGTGAGGTTTTGAAACCATGTAATAGTATGGGTCTGTTTATTGTACCATTGTCAGTGTATACTGTATAAGTGCTGCTATAGAGTCACAAACATAGTGTGAGGACAACTATAAGAGAAAAAATTAAACTTTTATTCAGATGCTGTGGCAGTTTTATATTTCCTGCACCAATTGCACTGCTTTCACAATAAGTAATGTTCCTGCTTTCCCATTAGCTGAGGTCCGTAGTTTTATTTGTAACTAGTTTATATGCACGTGCTTCACAACAGTTATTGAAGGAGGGCCCGAGTGTATCGTGGCTTTTTAGGGTTCCGGATCTCAGTCAGCAAAAATAGAATCCTTTGTGGATCACTCTGTCAATAAACTCAGTTGTCCTAGCCAAGATGTCAAATGTAAGAAAAGTCATTGTCCGAAATGATGTATCTTCATAAAGTTTTTGATACAAAAGGTGAAATGTGCCAAAAAAAGCAAAGAAATGTCGTTAAGTACCTAATACACAAAGCGAAATCAGTAACACTATGTTCAATTTTTGTTGGTATTCGTAGACATAAGATTGCTTAATTCTGTCACAGACATTCACTTCCTTGTTGTACTACCCCCGTACTCATTATGCAGCAGTGGTGTTTATTAGTTCTTTGGTGCACTAAAGCGCCTCTATCGCTTGTTTGCTGTACTACACAATCCATACTTCAAGCATAACCTACATCTAAAACAATTTCCCTGATTACACTTTTATGAAATGAAGTTGCTCCATGCAAATCTGTGAAGTAGTTTGAGATTAGGTATTTCTAATAGATGAACAGACAGTTACTGAAAACATTTCGGATTATGATGTATCTTTTTTCCGTGATCTGATTTTGGTGAAATGAAGCCTATATGTTGCCCCAATCTTAGTTCAAATTTCCTGTGAAAACCACATGAAAATTTGTACAGTAGTTTTGAAGATTGCAGTGAACAGCGACAGGCCAACATTTACAGATTTATTATTAGTATAGATACGTTGCACAATAGTATAATTTTGCAGGACTATATTGATTTGTATAAATGCTGTATGTCGGTAAAATCTGTTGCGGATACGGTTAGCAGTAAAGAAGTAATAGATTAAAACTTTATGCTTGATGGGATGGTTTTCCATGAATGTTACTCTTTATATCCTCATATCTCATGAACGACATGTTGTACTGTGATACAATTTCAATGGCACATTCATCTGTATATGTGTATACTGTCTGTGAAATTTCTTGCGGCTACAGTTTGTAGTGTACAAATTATAAATTGTAAAGTCATACCGAATGCCGTAGTTTTACTCCATAGACAGCGGAAATGTAGTAAGCAAGAAACTTTTTTCCCTTCATCATTTTGCTATGGTTGTCAGCGAGAAAAAGTTTAATTATGTTTAAAGTTTGTTACAAGTCGCTTAGTACTCTCATTCTCATATAGTGTATTCATAAAGTCTCATTGCATTATGTGGTAGTTTCTTGCAACTCTTATTGTTTATGATGTTATATCTCCTGAACCATATGTCATATGTGGTTCTTACTCCTACAATAATTGTTACCTCGCATAAGGAATATGTGTACTAAAATGGGTTGAAATCGGTCCAGTGGTTTAGAAGGAAATGTGCAGCATTGTCATTTTACGCAGCAGTTTTGTGCACATCTCATTGTTTATGATGTCATATCTTCTTGCTTATGTGTTGTAGGTGATTCTTATCCAGACAGCGATTGTTGTGTACCAAGTTTGGTTGAAATCAGTCCAGTAGTTTAGGAGGAGATGTGGAACATACATACATATGTATAAAAATAAAGTTTGTTTGACTTTTCCTGAAGAAGCGACCAATGTTTGTGAAAGCTTGAATGTTTGTGTGTGCTTTTATTTGTGTTTGTGTGTGTGTGTGTGTGTGTGTGTGTGTGTGTGTGTGTGTGTGTGTCGGCGAGCCTGTGCTTTGGGTAAGTCAAACAATCTTTATTTTTATACATATTTTTCCCACCAGGAAAGTCTCTTTCTATAATATACATATATACATACATATATGGAAAAATTCCTAACAGGAAAAATATACGTAAAAAATAGATGAAGTCCACTTACCGGGTGAAGGAGCACAGGCAGTGATAGCAACAAATAAACAAACAGACACACACACACACAAATGCAAGCTTTCACAGCCTAGCTGCTTCGTCAGGCAGAAGGGAAGGAGAGGGAAAAGGAAATGATGAGGGTTTTAAGGGAGTGGGTAAGGAGTCGTTCCAATCCCGGGAGAGGAAAGACTTACCTTGGGGGAAGAAAAGGAAGGTAAACAAATACACACACACCCACACATTTACACAGACACAAACACACCTAGGCAGACATACTGTAGAAAGCAGACATACAGGTTATTTTATAAGATGTAAGATTATTGGTTTTTATCAAAGCAGCTACAATTAATGCATTTGGATTTCCTCTATTCTAGTGCCTAATTTTGATAGATGTTGTGTGTGTGCTAACCTACATGTGGCATTGAAAAGACTTATTATCTCCTAAAATTTATTGAGCTAACATTTTGGAAAAGGTTAAGTTTTTATACATCTTTATCACACTGCTGGGTACTTTACTAAAATAAACCTTAAAATTCTAGTTTCGAAGATATGTTTAACATGCGGGGTAAAATTTTACCTACCATTCCGGTAGCCATGAGTAATTATGTTGGCAACATCATTAACATGATGGACAATCTTTGCCAAGATATTCATAGTCTTAGAAATCCACATAGTATGATTTGATCAATGTTTCGTACGGACAATGAAATAAATAATGCTGTTCCCGCTCTGTGGTTGACAGGTTCTTGTATGTACCCTTGTCCACTTAGTAAAAGCAATTGTTCTCTTAAAACTAAGATTTCATGGCAAAACATTAATGCTGTCAAGTGATTGGCTAATGCCGATGTCACATTATTGCCAACATTATCACGTGAGGCGCCAGGACCATAATTAAAATTTAACGATGTGCTGTTTCATTTTTCATCCAGACTTTCATAATATGCAAGTATAAGTACGAAATTCATCAAATACAGCACATTATGTTTAGATTTTGATGTATTTATATCTATTAAGGAATATCTTTTCTTTTACATTAGTCTCCTGGCGATAGGTAACTTCATTTTCACTCTCAAGAAATTAACAGTAAAAATTTGTAAGTCTTTAACACGAGATTAAATTTGCAATCTCCCCTTGTTAGTATAAAATTTGTCATTTTAGTCATCAATTTGTTTCCTGTTTATAAAAGGAAGTTGTAGGTTTAGTCGTGTGTTTTAATATGAGTACCCAGAATTTTACTGGATATTTCAATGCAAATACTGAGTATTGCTTGACTGTTCACTTGCTTTTATAAAGCAGATGATGTTGTTGTTGTTGCTGCTGCTGCTGCTGCTGCTGCTGCTGCTGCTGGTGGTGGTGGTCTTCAGACCGCAACTGGTTTGATGCGGCCCTCCATGCTACCCTGTCCTGAGCAAGCCTCTTCATATGTGAATATGTGCGGCAACCTACACCCTTTTGAATCTGCTAACTGCTGCTGTCTGTCAGTTTCCCTCTATGATTTTTACCCCACACACTTCCTTCTAATGCTAAGTTGACTGTTGTCATTATTCAAAATACAGCAGTCACTTTAGAAATGAGTCTTGATTACAGCAATCTTTAGCTGCACTCTCAGTTACTTTTTCACACTCTTTAAACTGTTCTTATACTAGATGTTAAATGTGTTTCTGTGTCGAGCTTCAGCAAAATGAAGCACCACTGTTTTGATACAATTATTCTGTTTTGCCTTCCTGCATTAGTTGTCTGAAATACCGCTGCTTTTAAAACAGTAAAACTGACAGGACAAAACAGGTTTAGTTGTGATCTTAAAAGCAGCAAATTAAATATGACAGATTCAAAAACATGAAACTTGTCAGTTTTGAAACACTGAAACAGTTCCATGTATCAAAACATTGTTTTGAAAAAAATGAAACAGATGCCAAAGCTAGTATGCAAACTTCCTGTTTACCTTTAGATGGCAGCTGTGTTACACTAATACTATTCACGTTGGATCTTCACTGTGTCTAAACTCCATCACAAAACATGGTTTGAAACTTAGAATGTGTTCAGTTACATCAAATGTCAGTTGGGGTAAAAAAGACAAAGTAAACTAGACATTCAGTAAGAATGTAGAATCGAGGTTAACTTTATTATGAAGAATTGTAAAATCATGGAATTTTTAACATTGATTTTATAGGTTTCCACAAGGGCTATGAATTTATGGTTTAAAATAATGAAAAACATAAAATAGGCGAAAGTAAAATCAAAGTTCCACTGTATATGCCTCTGTATGCCCAATTTTACTTTCTTGAAAAGAATGCTGCTTCCCTCTAGTGATTCCCATTTGAGTTCCAGAAGCATCTTTGAAACACTCGCACATTGATTGAACCTGCCTGTAACAAATCTAGTAGCCCATCTCTGAATTGCTTCTGTGTCTTACTTTAAGCATTTCTGATGGGAATTCCAAACATTTAGCAATACTCAAGAAGGAGTTGCACAAGCATTCTACATGTTGGCTCCTTCATAGATGGATTACATCTTCCCAAAATTCTCTCAATAAACCAAACCAGCCTAACATGTCATCTTGCATCCAACTGCATTCACTCAGTGACAAAACTTTTTGTACACTACAGCATCATAAGCAAACAGCCACAATTGCTACTCACTCTGTTCATTAGATCATTTATGTAGATAAAAAAATAATAGTGGCCTTATCTCACTAGGGCATTTCTGACGATACCCATGTTTCTGATGATCACTTGCTGTTGAGGAAAATATACCAAGTTCTGTTACTTAAGAACATTTTTGCGAACATATTCCATATGCTTGTGCCTTCATTGGCAGTCTTAAGTGTGTACTCCACAAATACTCCACCACTCTAGTAGCCACTTCTTTCATCTTATGCACCCATGATCTATCAAAGGGGGTCCTATAATTCTTCACCTGATATGGTGCCAGTCTGCTCATTCTTTCCACATGCAAAAGGGGTTGTGTGCACCTCACAATGACATTCTTGTGTAGATTATGGAGTGCAGCAGCTGGAGATGATGGTTGTGTGACTGTGAAGTGTGCATTTGAAATTGTGTGAATGCTTTTTTTTTAAGGAGGTCAGTGGCTGATAGCTTAAGTGTGTGTGTGTGTGTGTGTGTGTGTGTGTGTGTGTGTGTGTGTGTGTGTGTGTGTGTGTCGTAGCTCATCATTACGTCTTTGCGGTGAGTTGTAAACTGTCCTTATTATATTGTTGAATTCCAACTGGGAGTTTCCATTATTAGATTACGTGATATAAGGATATTTTGCAAAGAAGGGCCCTCAAATACTTAATTCAGATAAGCTAGTGCTTGGTGAAAGGACCCGATAAAAGGGTTTTAAACAGCCATTGAAATTATTCTCAGTAGTGAGTTCTACAGCTGGGAGGTCAATTCTGGTTTTGTACACAACATGGTGCTGGTCATTAAATCAGGTGGAAAACTAATTTATGGCCCTGCTACTTTGTGGTCTATCTTTATGGTGAGTAACAGTCTATCATTTTCACAATATTGTTGACATCCCAAACTGGACTGTCCATTACTTCATTTAACTGTAGCTTGTTTCCCAGGTAAATCAATCTTTTAATATTTATATTTGAGAACCCAGCATTGCCTGGGTTTTTACCATATTTATTTAAACCTTCTGTTAATCCACTTCCTCTTCCCTCCTCTGTCTGTCCATCTCCTCCTCTACTTCTCTCAGTTCATTTCTCCTCCCTCTCCTCCTATCTATGAAAAATGACATGTATCTATGAATTTTCATGCCATTGGGTGAAACGGTGTTGACAATTATTGAGTGGTATCCTCCACCATGCACATTAAGAAATTTTGTATAGTCAGCAATATTCCTCTTTGGAAACTATAGGATGCTAAATTACATCAATATCAATAGCTTCGTGTTAACATCTGTTAAAGGTACCCTTCACCATGCACTGTACAAAATCTGACAGTGATGTTGCTCTTTATTTTGAAAGTCAATTGTGCAAACTTTTATCTGGGTCAGAATAAAATTGTAGATTTGTTTGCATTACAAACACATTTATTGCTTGAATGGGTGGTTTATCATGTATCTCATTGTTTCTCCTGAACTATCAGTTGTAGATGGTGTTTTACCCCAAACCAATTGTTCTGTCATGTTACGGAATATGTGCACCAAATTTTGTTGAAATATAATAATGAAAAGTCCATGTTGGAATAATAATATAGTAATAAGGACAGTTTACAACTCACCGCAAAGACGTGGCGACAAGGTGCAACAGGCAGATACAAAAGACACTAACATACAACACATTCAGCTATTGGCCATGGTCAATTGGATTCGAAATGCAGCAGCCAGAGGTGATGATTGTATGACTGTGTTGTGTGCCTGTGTGAATGTTCTATTTTCTGAAGAAGGCCATGGCCAATAGTTGAAAGTGTCCCCCCCAGGGGGCTCACCGCTCTGTGGTGAGCACGGGGCCCCAGACTTTGTAGCACTCTTTCCTTTCCGTGCTACATGACGCTTCTTCTACTGTCCTTTTCCCCTTTCTTGAGGACCGAGTCTGTGCATCCTTCGGGGAACCGAAGTTCTGACCTTTTTGGCTTAAGCTCTTCTTTCACCTCTTTCTTTGCCTCCACGTCTGTGTTTGAGGCTTCTCCTCCTACTATTTCTCTCTTCCTCCTCCCTGTATGCACTTGAAGGCCACCCATATGGGTGACTGGGTAATGCGTAAGTCCCAGCCCCGGGCTGGCATGTAGGGTGCGTGCGTAACCCCTAGTTAAGGCCAGGCCAGGGGAGGGGCGATTGCCTGCGCTGATACCTTCCCGATTCGCCAATTGGTCTCTCCATCTGTAGATTGGGAGGTGTGACCTGGGGTGGGAACAATCACCCAAGGCGGGTGTGCTTCCGTTGGGGGCCCCCAGCAAGAAGGAGCGTGCCATCGGAGACACTGGAAATCATGGGGGATACATCTGCGATGGTTATAAAAAAAAGAAAATGTAAAGAGTCTCTAGAAATTGATGTACTGGACAATAGTGTCTCTGAACAGAAAAATTTACAGACATGTAAGTTCCTTGTGGTGACCCGTACTGAGGAAGGACAATCCTTTTCGTTGGTGAACCCATTTATTATTCAGAAAGGGGTTGATGCCATTGCCGGCCCAGTTAAGACCTGCTACCGCCTGCGTAATGGAACACTATTGTTGGAAACAGAAAGTGGCTCCCAGGCACAGCGGTGCTTAAGGCTACTCTGCTCCATAGCTACCCGGTTCGTGTTGAGCTTCATCCAACCCTCAATTATTCCCGGGGGGTAGTCTTCTCAGCCAGTTTGGATGGTCTGACTGAGGATGAACTAAAGGAATATCTGGCAGCGCAAGGTGTCATCGCAGTACACCAAGTGACGAAAAAAGAGAACAATGTTTTAGTCCCCACTCGCATAGTGTTTCTGACCTTCGACCGAGTGGCTCTGCTGCCGAAGATCAAGGCAGGGTATGAGGTACTCAAAGTACGACCTTATATCCCTAACCCTACTCGGTGTTATCAGTGCCATCGCTTCAACCACACAAGCCAGTCGTGCAAGAACCCGGTAACATGTGTCACCTGTGGTAAAGAGGCACATGAGGGGATTTGTCCACCACCATCCCCCCATTTCATCAATTGTAACAGGAATCATGCTGCCTCCTCCCGGGAATGTCCCGTGTTTCCCGATGAACGGGCCATACAGGAAATCCGTGTGAAGGAAAAGGTTCCAATACAAGATGTACGTAAGATGTACGCCAGTCGTAAGCCTAAGACCCCACTGCGTGGTAACTACAGTACTGTAGTTGCAACGCCTCCACCAACATGGGATATGGCCACACCGACATGTGACCTACAGTTTACTACAGTAGTTGTCAAACAGTCTACATCGACAACGGTGTCACGTTCAACGAAAAGTGTGAGTACCTCTTCCAAATCTTCATCTTCAGCTGTGAAACCACAGATAGAGACCCGTAAGTCTAAGAAGGAGCATTCGCTCGAGGATTTCCTCCGCACCCCTTCCAAAACATCTGAGCCAACCAAGGAGCTTCACCAGGGCTCCAAGAAGTGAAATAGGGGGAAAACTTCCCCCCCCCCCTTTCTACCTCACAATGTGACGATGGCATCCCCTGGAAGCCTATAGTCTCTCCAGGTGCATCAGCCAAGGATGGGGCTGCCGACCACACTCACGCAGCTGCTGTGGTCACGTCTGAGAATATGGAGCAAGACCCTCCCGTCTCAGACACCACCAGTTGCGAACATTCGCACAGTGGTCCGCCGCCTTCATCGGGCTGATGTCCACCTTCATCTCATTTTATCCTATTATGGATATTTTTCAATGGAACATTCATGGTATCCGCTCGAATTGGACAGAACTGCAGCTTCTAACACGAACATATCACCCAATTATCTTCTCTCTACAGGAGACAAAATTGCTCCCTGGTACTCGAATTACTTTCCCACACTACACTACCGTTCGCTTTGACCTTCCTCCAATGGCAGGAATTCCAGCCCAAGGGGGCGTAATGTTGCTTATTCGGGATGACGTACACAGTACACCGGTCCCTTTGTGTACTCAAATACAAGCTGTTGCTGTCCGGATATACCTCCCTGGATTTATCTTCACACTGTGCAATATTTACGCTCCTTCCTCCTTTCCCGTCACTAGATCCGATCTTCTAGATCTTATTGACCAGCTTCCCCATCCATTTTTGATGGTGGGAGATTTCAATGCCCACCACCCCCTTTGGGGCTCCCCACGACCATGTCCACAGGGCTCCCTCCTGGCAGATATACTGAACCACCTTCAGCTCATCTGCCTTAACACTGGTGAACCAACTTATCTTTCGGACTCCACAAACACTTTCAGCCATATAGATCTCGCTATTTGCACTGCTCAGCTGGCATGGCATCTTGAATGGTCTGTTCTCTCAGACACACATTCGAGTGATCATTTTCCGTGTGTAATTCACCTAATGATGCCTGACACCCTTGAGCATCCACACCGCTGGCAGATAACCAAAGTGGACTGGGAGCTCTACTCGGCACTGGCGGATATTGGTACTTATCATTATCCTAGTATAGACGACCAAGTGGAACACATTACCACAGTTATTCTGACAGCCGCGGAATGTTCCATCGCCTGCACGACTTCCCATGCACGTCATCCCGTTGTCCCGTGGTGGATCGCGGAATGCCGTGACGCTCTAAGAGCACGGTGACGTGCCCTTAGAATCTTCAAACAACGGCCCACGCTCGACAGCTGCATCTGATACAAACGGCTGCGGGCCTATTGTCGTCACCTCTTTCACGACTGTAAATGCGCCAGTTGGCGCTCATTCACGAGCTCTTTTAATAGGTCTACCCCTTCCTCCATCATTTGGGGTAACCTCAGAAAAATTTCAAGCACTATGGCTCATTCCCCGATTCCCGGTCTCTGTCGCAACTGACACCGTCGTCGATCCTCCACAAATAGCCAACGCACTGGGTCGCCATTTGGCAGAGGTCTCTAGCTCGTCACATTACACTGACGCTTTCCTTGCAAGGAAATGGACGGTGGAGGCAACTCCATTGCCCTTTACCTCTCAGAACTGTGAATGCTACAATACCGAGTTTACTGTACGAGAGCTCCACCACGCACTCTCATCTTCGCGGTCCTCCGCTCCGGGACCAGATGGTATTCACATGGCGATGCTGCAACACCTTTCACCAACGAGCTTGCACTTCCTAATGGCCACATACAACCGCATATGGATAGAAGGCACCTTTCCGCGATGCTGGCGTGAAGCCATAGTCATTCCCATACCAAAGCCTGGGAAGGACAAATGTCTCCCTTCCAGCTACCGCCCCATTTCCCTCACCAGTAGCGTATGCAAGGTGATGGAACGCATGATTCATGGGCGCCTGGTATGGTGGCTTGAAACGCGACATCTCCTTTCTAATGTCCAATGTGGGTTTCGCAAGCACCGTTCTGCGGTGGATCATCTTGTCGCCCTATCTACTTCAGTAATGAATAACTTTTTACGGAAGCGCCAGACAGTAGCGGTGTTCTTTGATCTGTAAAAGGCATACGACATCTGCAGGAGGATGGGCATCCTCCGCACTCTGCATACATGGGGTTTTCGGGGTCGCCTGCCAAATTTTATCCCCGAATTTTTAACAGACCGTGTTTTTAAAGTGCTTGTTGGTTCAGTTTTATCGAGCACTTTTATTCAGGAGAACGGAGTCCCCCAGGACTCGGTCCTGAGCGTTGTTTTATTTGCAGTGGCAATCAATTATATAGCCAATCACCTTCCACCGGGAGTGTCGGCATCCCTCTTTGTTGACAACTTCGCGATCTACAGCAGCTCTGAGCAAACGGGTCTCCTGGAGCGGCACCTTCAGCGGTGCCTAGACACTCTCCACACGTGGAGTATGGACACTGGCTTTCGATTCTCAGCTGACAAGACAGTCTGCATGAACTTCTGACGGCGGAAGGAGTTCCTTCCCCCGTCCCGTCGTCTAGGCCCCATAGCACTTCCATTTGTGCATACCACAACGTTCTTGGGACTTGTTTTCGACAGGAAGTTAAGTTGGTCTCCCCACATATCCCATTTGGCAGCTCGCTGTACCTGCTCTCTCAATGTGCTGCGGGTGTTAAGTGGCACCTCGTGGGGAGCTGATAGGTCTACTCTCCTCCATCTGTATCGCACCATAGTTCGGTCCAAACTGAGCTATGGAAGCATCGTTTATTCTTCAGCTCGACCGTCCATACTGCACCGCCTTAACACAATCCACCACCAAGGTATCAGTCTGGCAACGGGAGCGTTTTACACTAGCCCCGTTGAGAGCCTCTATGCCGAGGCCGCCGAACTACCGCTTTCTTACCGTCAGGAACGCCTACTTAGCCTTTACACTAGCCGTTTGTCGTCCATGTGAGGACACCCAATGTACGCAGTTTTCTTTAATGACTCACTTGACAGTCTCTTCGCCATGCACCCGTCTGGGAGTACGCTTGCGTTCGTTACTTGGCCAGCTCAGCGTTACAGTGCCTGCTATCTTTTCGATTGGAGAGAGCACCTCTCCACCGTGGCGAATTCCCAAAGTCAGTGTTAACTTTGACCTTCATTCTCTTCGAAAGGACTCCACACCTAGTTTTGTTTACCAGAGAGAATTTCTAGCACTTCGGTTCAAATTTGATGACAATTTGTTCATTTACACTGATGGCTCAAAGACAGACCAGGGTGTTGGGTGTGCCTTTGTACTTGGCAACGTCTCTTTTAAATATCGTCTTCCTGAGTGGAGTTCCATTTTTACAGCTGAGCTGTATGCATTATATCAAGCCACCCAATACGTCCGGCAAAACTTGCTCAATAAGACTGTCATTTGCTCGGACTCTCTGAGTGCTCTGTTGAGCCTTCGCACACTATATCCAGCCCATCCCCTGGTACAAAGCATCCACAATTGCCTTACTTCTCTTTCAACGAGCAGAACTACTGTGACGTTTCTGTGGGTCCCTGGCCACATGGGAGTGTTGGGGAATGAGTTTGCGGATACAGCTGCCAAGGAGGCAGTTCTCCTTCCTCGGCTATCTAGCTTTTCTACTAGCTCTGATGACCTTCACGCTGGTGTCTCCCAGTGTATTATCTCCCGTTGGTATTTACATTGGTCATCCCTGTCAGGGAACAAATTGCGAGCCATTAAACCTGTGCCTGATATCTGGTCAACGTCATCTCGACCCTCCTGC
Organism: Locusta migratoria; assembly: GCA_026315105.1. Classification (NCBI taxonomy): domain Eukaryota; kingdom Metazoa; phylum Arthropoda; class Insecta; order Orthoptera; family Acrididae; genus Locusta; species Locusta migratoria. The sequence goes on from CM048744.1 coordinate 462,477,754, forward strand.
CGAGAGGAGATTGTTCTGTCCCGGCTTCGTATTGGCCACTGCCATTATAGCCACCAGTATTTACTACGTGGTGGTCCTGTTCCCTTATGTGAGCACTGTGATGAACCTTTTACTGTGAACCATCTTTTAGTGCAATATCCGTTTTTTAATCGTCTCCATCATGATCTATGTTTCCCATTTGAAATGTCTGATATTTTAGCTGATGACCCGCATTCTGTTAACAGAGTTTTACTTTTTATACATCGTGCAAATATGGCGAAAGCCATTTAAGTTCTAACCCCGGTTCCATTTTTACTATGGGCAGTGTTGGACGCTAATGACCACAGCAGTTGTGCACCCTAAAACCACAAAAAAAAGTTGAAAGTGTTGTATGTGTGTGTCTTTTGTATGTGACTGTTGCAGCTCATCGCCCCATCTTTGTGGTGAGTTGTAAACTGTCCTTATTACTATATTATAAATTTGGTTGAAATGTGTTCAGCATTTTAGGAGTTGTTCAGCACTGTTGCTTGATGCAGCAGGTGTTTTTGTGCATTTCATTTTGTTTGATGTCATAGCTTCTGAACTATTTGTTATGTGTAATAGTTAAGATATGTTTACACTGGGATACATGACAAGTATACATTTTGTATATTACTTTTTGGGCATATACACGACATGTACGAGTGACATTTCACAGAAGTGTCTGCCGTTTATTTTGACTAGTAGCAGAAGTAGTGCATGCGTGGTAGCAATGTGGCTAGCAGAAAATGAGACCAATTTACCCATTTGGCTGACTTAGTCGCCAATAAACATAGATATCACCACAAAACTGGCCATGCTCGAATAATGGCAAGACTGGAGAACAGGACATACAAATGTTTGCAAGAGGCAAACAAGAAACTGATTCATGCAGTCCCATATAGACCATAACATATGCTTCATTTAGGGAAAAAATGTACAAATGTTAAAACATTCCTTTGATATGTACTGTGAAGTAATACTTAATAAAAGTAAATACAAATTAATGATCTTGGATATCTTTACTGAATGCAAAGTGTCCTCAGAAATTGTAATATTTTATTATTGAGTGAAGCATGTCAGTCGCTCCAAAGAACTAAAAACTAACCCATTTTTAGCAATATTTGAGAAAAATATGGTACAAAATATATGTGCCAGTAAAATTTTAGTTCCTATTCTTGCGGCCTCACGGGGTTTAGTTGTCAGCAACAAGGAATCAACTGTTCCTGGTTGACAGGTACTTGTATGTGCACTTGTCCGCACTGTAAAAGTAATTGCCCTCTTAAAACAAGGATTTCACGACAATACATTTGCGTGATTGCTAATTCAACGTCTCACACATGATTGCCGGCATTCAGCATCCATTGCCAACATTATCACGCGAGGCTTCCAGGATAAGAGCTAAAAATTAATATATGTGCAAGCCATATGAAAATGTTTTATCGTCTTTTATATATTCTGATATATATGAAACTTTTACCTTCACTTATTGGGATGAAACTTGCATAATGGCCTTGCAAACATGAAGAATAATATTACATATGTCACTTTTTTATATTCTAAGCAGATACATTAATGTCAAAAAGGAATTCCCAGTGGCAAAAAAACGGAATGTTACTGCCAACTGATCCTCTGATGGAATCGCTTCCCAAAAGTTTGTGTTGGTTTTGGACACAAGTGGAGCCACAAGAGATAATTGCGAAAATCCTCCATACTCACCCTAGTATAGTTCCTAAAATATGCACCATCCGCTAGTATTAATTCCTGAACGAGCATTGTGTAAGCTCCGTGAGTAGCGTGCTTGTAAGGAAACACTCTTTCCCACCATGTATGCTTCCTCTTCCTTTCTTTCCTATCATCTTTCAAAAGACCAAGCGCACCAATGCATAAAAATGTGAAATCCTCCACATCTTTGTCAGAAGCCATTGCACAGTGATACAAATCAACAAGTTTATACGCACACTCACACATGTATGAGGTTGGTACTTCTTGGGTCATACAAGTCGCAATACATTTCGCAAAGTCGTGCAAGTATCCCAGACATGTGCCGATACAAATCGCAGTGTAAATGTAGCTTCACACCCACAGTGACATTCCTCTTGGTTAGACTGTCAGGTACGCAAAACCTCATTGATATTGTAACACCACCTTAGATATGTATGCAATACTAACATACTAACACACAGACACTCTACTTTGTATAAAATAACGTAACTTCTTACATTTCATCTTTGTTTCAGGCTGCAAAGGCTACCACATGTGAATTACAGAAGCTGTCATTCTACACCTCATAAGATGGTATATGAGAGTATTGTAAATTTTGTGATCTGACTGTAATCTAGTCATATTAAGACTGTCATCTGCTCCATTAATTAATTTAATGCTGCCTACTTTCCTCTGATCCACATTAGTGAATTCTCATTAAACACAACCTGTACAAATCAGGAAAGGAAAGAGTAAAAAAAGAAAGAAATAAAGGATAAGGACATGAAGAGAGCATTAAATTATTTCATGAACTGTAACTGTAAATAAATGGAATAATAAACTGTTCAACTTCTTTATAGCTTTTATGACTGTACTATTCTCCCTTATAGATTACTTGAATAAATGTGCTACTGCTACCAGAGTAGTGCTTCGCTTTAAAAAGAATATCTTAAAACACTCAGCTTTACTGTTTACTAATGATGATTCTGTGAGGGTATTTGCATTGCTCCTGAGTTGTGTGGCAGTAAGGAGAGAACTTTTCTGTTAAGAAACACACCATTGAGTTAGCAGTAATATATTTTCAGTGGAACTCGTGAAATAAAAACATTCCAAACATCATCAGTTTTACATAGCACGTTCAGAAATTTCCATAGAACTTTTTACTGCACAGAAACTGGAGCTGAAGTTGAATCCATTGCTGAACGTAACTGACCAGCACCACATTGCAGATCTATATATACTTTGTTTCAAAGTCGTGGCTTTAAAATACTTTATTTGAGTTTATATAAATTTCAAGTTTCAATGAAAGTACAATTTATGATCGGTAACATAAATATTTACAAACATCTTGGCTAGCAAATTATAACACTGCTTGCATCTTCTTTTGTCCTTTGGTACTTACAGATCATCGCAAAAGTCAACAATATTATTACAAATGGTGAAGTAAATGATGAAAGATGCTAGGAAAACTTACACTAATATTGGCTGTGGTTCTTTGTGCAGAGAGATATTTAGTTATGATTATAATTTTTATATCTTTCTGTCATTAGATAATTATCAAGTGTTCCGATATTACCATTAATTGTGTGTTAATGATTACACAGCAGTATTTGGATTATTAAATATGTAACACACAGATAATGTCTTGAATTGAAACAAATATATAAAAGTATTATGACATCTTGCTCAAAACTCCAAGTTGTCTGTAATTATTCATATTAATTGTTTTTCTCAAGGATTGTATTTTTTACCCTTAATTAGTTCCTTACTTTCTTTTGATTTACAGTTATTATTTCAATAGTTTCCATAGCTGTTTTCATTCTTGTACACTTTAATTCATTAGATAAACATTTCTGGACTAATAACACATCAACAGCAGTGCAATAATAACTAGTATACACTATTATTAACATAGTTCATTCTAATAAAGAGCATCAAAACAGACACAGTGATTGGTGGTCACGTAGTTGTTGTAATGAAAATCAATATTGGATTTCCCAAACCTCCCAAAAATAAACAAAAAATATATCTATTCAAAAAAGCAAATAAAAATTTTATTAACACTTTCCTGAGTGAGAATCTCCAGTCTTTCGAAACTAACAATGTTAGTGTAGATTGTATGTGGTTTACATTCAAAGATATAATATCGACAATCATTGACAGATTTATACCAAAGAAATTAACAAAACAGGAGTCTGGCCCACTGTGGTACACAAAACAGGTTAGATCACTCTTGCAAAATCAAAGAAAAAAGTGCGCCAAATTTAAATGGACACAAAATCCTCAAGACTTGCTGTCTTTTACAGAAACTTGAAACTTAGCTTGAACTTTAATATGAGAAGCTTATAATAAATTCCACTATGAAACACTGTCATGTAATTGGGTAGAGAATCTTAAGAAATCCTGGAAGTATGTAAATTATACTAGTGTAACAGAATGGTTGGCAGAATGTGGGCACGGAGTGGGCAAGTCGTAATGATGATAGAAGGCTTAGAGAAAAATAGATTTAATTGAGCAGCTTAGTGCAGGGTGGCGAGAAGGCAGTTTACAAAGTTCAAAGAGAATAGGAATATCAGCCCCTGCAGAGCATGGCCAAGGGTGGCGGGAAAGTAGCTGGAGCTAACAGTTGAATCATGTTACTAGGACGGAGGCTCAGAGCAGAAGAACGCAACCGGCTGCACTGGTGAAGCAGCAGGGTGTCTCGCGATCCAGCCAAGTGACCCCGAGGATCTTTCTGATTGGGGGTCCAGTAGTGTCGACGGCGAGGGGTGATACACCCCAGTCGGTGGTACCGGGCCTCCACACAGGGCTGATACAGTGGACACGTGGGTAGATTCGCAATGGTCAAAGTCCACACGCCTGGCCATTCACCACCAATGGTAGTGAACAAACAAGAAAAAAATCCCATCATGGGGCAGCTTTAAAAGTTACTAAAATTTTTGCAGAGCCATACTCTGTAAGGGCTGATATTCTGGTATACTAGTGATAAAACTTTAACAATAACTTCACTATGTGATGATAAAGTGATGCTACTGATTACAGTTCTACTAAAGCAGAATTTCTTAGCACAACCTTCCAAAATTCCTTTACAAAAGAAGACAAAGCAAATACTCCAGAATTCATATCAAAAACAGCTGCCAGCATGTGTAATTTAGAAGTTGATACCCCTGGTGTATTAAATCACTTAACAAAAGTAAGTATCCCAGTCACGATTGTATGCCAATTAGTTTCCTTTCAGAGTATGCTGAGGCAGTTGCCCCATGATTTGTAGTTATCATATACAACTGCTCGCTCGGCGAACATTCTGTACCCAAAGACGGGAAAGTTGCACGGGTTACACCAATATTCAATAAGGGCAATAGGAGTGATCCGCAAAATTACAGCCTATATCACTGACATCGGTTTGCAGCAGGATTTTAGAACATATACTTTGCTCAAATATTATGAACTACCACAAAGAGGATGACCTTTTGACCCATAGTCAAAACGGATTTAGGAAGTATCATTCTTGTGAAACACAGCTAGCTCTTTACTCATGTGATATGATGAGTGCTATCGACAAGGGATGTCAAATGGATTGCACATTTCTAGATTTCTGGAAGGCTTTTGACACTCTACCTGACAAGCGTCTTCTAATCAAACTGCCTGCTTATGAAATATCACCACAATTGTGCGATTGAAGCTGTGATTTCCTGTCAGAAAGGACACAGTATGTTTTAATTGACGGAAAGCCATCAAGCAGAACATAAGTGATATCTGGCATTCTCCAGTGAAGTGTTATAGGGCCCCTATTGCTCCTTATTTTTATAAACAATTTAGGAGACAATCTGAGTAGCTCCCTTAGACTGTTTGTGAATGATGCTGTCACTTATCGGTTAGTAAAGTCACCAGAAGATTAAAAGCAAATGCAAAATGATTTAGGTAAGATATCTCCATGGTGCAAAAAATGGCAATTGATCCTTAATAATGAGAAGTGTGAAGTCAACCATATGAAAACTAAAAGTAACCCATTAAACTTGATTCACACGATAAATCAGTCAAAACTACAGGCTGTAAATTCAACTGAATACCTAGGAGTAACAATTACAAACAACTTAAATTGGAAAGAACACACAGAAATTATTGTAGGGAAAGCAAACCAAAGACTAAGTTTCACTGGTAGAACACTTAGAAGGTGCAACAGTTCTACTAAAGAAACTTCTTACACCACACTTGTGTGTCCTATTTTTGAGTAGTGCTGCACATTGTGGGATCCACACCAGTTGGGACTGATGGACAATTTAGAGAAGGGCATCTTGTTTTGTATTATCACGATATATGGTAGAGAATGTCATGGAAGTGATGCACGAGTTGGGGTGGAAATCATTAAAAGAAAGGCGTTATTTGTTGCATTGAGATCTGTTTGCGAAATTTCTTTAACCAACTTTCTCTTCAGAATGTGAACATATATTGTTAGCACCTACCTACATAGGGAGACATGATCATAATAATAAAATAAGAGAAATCAGACCGAAAACAGAAAGATTTAGGTGTTCCTTTTTCCTGCGAGCTATTAGAGAATGGAACTATAAAGAAGTTTTGATGAACCCTCTGCCATGCACATCAATGTGACTTGCAGAGTATTTATGTAGATGTAGATTCATGACGATAATTAAGTTTGGGTATGGAATCACATAGACAGTGTTTTACAAAGATCATTGAACAACTTGCATGAAGTGTTTGACACTGAATGTTCACTTTGTGGTATCGTATATTTCTGTGTGTGTTTGAATTGTCTTTTTCAGTGAGGTTTGACACGGGTTAGTTCCTTTATGCTGTCTGCTGAGCTACCATTGTTGAGCCAACGTTATTGTAAATGTGAAATATTAAATGTGGTGTGCATTCTCACAACTTTATTATTGAACATAAGGTTGTGGGAACTGGGCTTGTAATATAGGTACGAACTCTTTTTGTCCATGTACATTTGGTTATTAAGCAGATATAGATAGAGTAAATAAACAGTAGTACATGCTGAACTGAATACATATGCGAAGTGTCCAAAGATCATACACACAGGATCAAACAGTCTGTCTGGGGTTGATACATGTGGTATTTTTGCCCCAATTTTATCATTCAGTTAATGTGTCTTACCACTATAATAAATGATGAGAACTAGAAGTGTAAATAAATAAATTAAAACATGTCCTTCAGCACCTGAGAATTGGTAACAATGTTTTTGAAGAAGTTCTGAATGATGATTTTACAAAAGTAAAGATATTTTACTTGAGAAGAAAATTATATAATACATCCAGTCACAATTAGCTTTAGTTAAGACTGATATGAAATGTACAGGAAAGGAAATAAAAGAATTCTTGCCAACATAGGCTCTTCAAGAAATCAAATTAATAGGTACTCCACGTTCGTTCCTCTGGCTATATGTAATGAAAGGATAGTTTGAAAAATTAATTTCTCTTGAAAAATTATTATTTATTCTGAAGCCCATGGATTGAGAGTATTTTTTTTAATCATCCTTTCTGTTTGAACATACAGATCAGACAATTTACAGATACAATTTATAAATTTTCTTGAGAAAATTGTTTTCTACATTCTGTCCACCTACTCCTGTCCCCCACTCTTTCCCCTCCTCCTCAGAATAGATAAATATGTACTTTTCTTTCCAATTTATCCATAGGATCCCAGGATCCCCTTGGGATACACAATAAATACAAAGTAAATAACTTCATATATGCCAAATGAAATTAAACTTGAGGATGTGGAATCAATTAAAAGTACAAAATCTTAAGCATATTTACTTTTAATGACAAACTTGTTACCAAATATAAAATGTTCAATATAATTAGGTGCATATAGTAATTTGTAAGATATTGTAGACCCACACCTCATATCAAAATAGAACAAATCATTTGACAATGATCTCATTACTGCACAATATTTGTACAGAAATTATTTGGTTTGGGCAATCTTTTTTGCCTCTCATTGTACTAATTACTAAATCTATCATCGAGCCAGACACAAAGAAGCTTTAGTATGTACAGGGGATGTCCTTCCACCATCAAACTTAATATGTAGGGGCACCAATATAACAATGGTCAACGCAATTTTGCTACAAAGAATATGAATAATGTTCTTCACAAAGTTGTGATTACTGAATTCAAAAAGGAAATCCATTTTTGCCTATCAGGCTTTTTTCGTGTCTGGCACCCTCTACTAATAAAACAGCTTGAAAATGTTGCACATTACTTACTTTGGAATTGCATAGGTAGTTTACTTTTATTTATTTATTGGGGATGTAATTGTTCATAAAAAATCAAAATATACCCAAGGAAATCCATGCATGATCCTCAGTTCCAATAGTCACTGACAAGATTCAAAGGAGGCCAATAATTCAAGCTCGTGTTGCATTGTGTTGCTTTGTCTTTGCTGTGTCACTCTCATTAGTAAAAGAGCTTTGATCTTGTGAAGTGTGTTCCTGTACGTAGGTGAAGGTTCGTGTTTTGTTCGATTTCAGAAGAAGAAATGTCTCTTAGCTGTTTAAATAACCCAGATACTTTTTGTTATGAACTTTATTTTTGGTGGATGGTTGGTGACCAAGACATAAAATGGGGCTCCCAGACATGCTGTTTTATATGTGTTGCAGTCCTGGCAGGCTGTTTGAGAGGATCGTGAAACACATCCTTTTGTGTCTCCGTGATTTTTAGGAACCCAATGGATCACAAATTGTGTCTAACAAAAATATCTGGAATCACCTTTAAAACAAGGAAAACTCTTAATTTACCATCTACAATACATGTGCCTTCTGAGAATGTTACAGTGAGTGCAGATGAATTTGGGTGTGGACAACTAGAAGACAGAGAAGGAGGTATGGATGCTAACTCAACATTTGCACTCTCTGTGACTCAACTACACTATTTTTTTTTTCTCTAGGGAAACTCGATGAGATATTTGTGATTTAAGTTTGTCAGAGCAATAGGCTGGGCTTCTAGCATCATGGTTCAAAGAAAGGAATCTTTTTCCTGATATGGAAGTGAGTGTTGACTACTGTTGGATCTTATGAAGAGATGTTCCCGAAGCAAAATATCACAGGGAATCAATATTTATTCAGTTTTATTTACTATTATGTTGCTCATTTTTTTGAATATCTACTGATCTACATTTTTTGTTGTTCTTTTGCCAGAAAAACAACACTATTATACATACATTGCCTGATATCAACAGCAAAAAAATAAATAAATAAATAAAAATAAAAAAATAAAATAATAATAATAATAAAACAGTATTACATGCAAACTCAGGCTGATACAGAAATTCTGAAATTAAATGTGGTGTCAGGGAAGAATTATCTTAAAGAAACAGCACGCATTGCATTTGAAACTAAAAGAAAATGTTTTCTTTATCCTTGTGAACCAGTGTAATCTGAAGAAGGGCATTTATTGTCTGAAACTTGAAATAATAAAACCTAGAGAGTGGCCTGCATCCATGGTATCAAATGTAAGAACAATAAATGATTTTCCACTATCCAGAGTGATGAGCAGCAAAGGATTAAAATAGTGCAGCACCACCACAAATATTGGTGGTCACTAGCAAATGGCCAAGTACAGCTTTGACACATGCAGTTTCTGTGGCAGGTTAACTGAGAAATCTGCTGCAGAAATGTCATTGAACAGAATTATTATTACTGATGTATCTCATAATGAAACATATTGTAGATTTACATTCATTCCACACATGGATTCAGTATTAGAGGAAGGCTGGTGTAACAGTTTAGTAAGCATGTGGTTTCAATCACCTGACCTCGCTCTTATAAGCCACTCACCCTACTGCTACGTCAGAGCCATTATTGCCTATACTGCCTTTACTGGTGCAGTCAATAGTGTTGCCAGATTATGCACCAACTTTCTTCTCGGAATGCAAACATATTTTGTTATGTCGTATCTACTTAGGGAGACATGATCATAAAAATAAAATATGAGAAATCATATCAAAAACAAAGGTTAAGGCGTTCCTTTTCTCCAAGCACTATTATAGAATGAAATAGCAGAGAAATATTCTAAAAGCGTTTAGATGAACCCACTGTCAGGTATTCGAATCGGATTTGAAGAGTAAATATGTAGATAACTGAACTAAAAGAATATGATCAAGTGCAAGATTATTGTCCTATGTCTCAGCATCAGTTGGCAACTGATCAGGTTTTATGTCAGAGATTGTACATTGGTTACGAGTTTTGTGATTACTTACTGAAAAACTGATAATAATATTCAACAATACAATAATAGGACAGTTTACAACTCACCACAAAGGAGTAAAGACGAGCCACGACCGGCACACAAAAAAGACACACACATACAACACTTTCAACTATCGGC